>APFE031301706.1:217666-364841 GCA_000404065.3 Pinus taeda
AACAGGCATATGGCTTGTGGAGTATTCTCCTTCCTTAAGGAGTGAATGTATGGGGTTGCCCTACCTTAAGGGTTTGATAATAAAGAAGCATTTCTATCTATTTCCGAGTTTATTTGCATTATCTTACACTTTCTTATCGGATCTATAATATCTTGGGTTTAGATTTACAACAAGTGGTATCAGAGCTACAACAGGATTCCAACAGTAAACAAAATGTCTGGTCTGGTAGTAGTTAGGTAGTTAAGACTTCCTACAAGCCATCTATACTTTGTTGCATTCTCAAATTTTTTCCTTCAATAGATGTTAGCTTTAAGTTTTGTTTCATTGTAGTAGTAAGAGGATTGCATTCTATCATGCCAAACATGTTCAATAGATTTCCAATATATTTTTTTTGAGAAAGAAATATGGACTTCGAATGTTGGGTTACTTCAATGCCAAGATAGTAATGAACATAGCCCAAATAAGTCATTTCAAAACTTTTCCCCAACTCCTTCTTTATGGAAGCAATGTAGCTTTCATTGTTCCCTATCATCAAAAGATCATCTACATATACCATAATATATACAACTATTTTTCCAACTTTCTTTACAAATAAAGTTGCATCATCAAGATCATAATGTTTGAAATTGAGTTTCAGAAGATGGTCAGTTAGTTTTTCATACCAGGCTTGCGGTGCTTGTTTGAGACCATACAAGGACTTCACCAATTTGCATACTTTATGTTCATGTCCTTTCATAGAAAATCCTTTAGGATGGGACATACAAACATTCTATTTTAGATCTCCATTCAAGAAAGCAATTTTTACATCCATTTGATGGACTTCCAACTGTTCTGAGCTACTAGGGCAAAGAGTGTCCGAATGGTAGCCCATTTTGTTGTGAGGGAAAAAGTCTCCTCATAATTGACCCCTTCCTTCTATGCAAAACCATTTGCCACAATCCTAGATTTGTAATTGTCAAGTGAGCCATCAGCTTTATACTTGTTCTTGTAGACCCACTTGCAGCCAATTGGTTTGGTTCCTAATGGAGGATCAACCAGCTTCCAAGTGTTGTTCTTTATGAGGGCATCATACTCCTTTTGCATCGCTTCTTTCCATTCATCATGAGAAGCAACTTCTTTGAAGGAAGTTGGTTCAAAATCTGTAGACAAGTTCAATTCATAGTCATAGGAAACATCTATATCAACAGGTGAATTAGAGTCATCTACATCACCTCCATTTTTCCGATTTCAATTTCTAGTTCCTCTCTTTCCAACTTCATGAGGATGAACACTTTCAAGTGTCTTTTTCAGCCACTTTGGGGGACCTTTCTCAGATGGTCCAAGCTGCTCCATTAATTGAGTTGGGACTGAATCAATATTGAGTATCCCAATTCTATAAATTACATCACTTAAAGCATCATCCGTTGTTGGAGTTTCATGCGGGGGAGAGTGTTCTTCAGAAGAAGATTCCACATGTTGATCTAGTATAGGAATCCCCCCTTCAAGATGTGGAATCTGATTATCAAATTCTTGAAATGATTTTGCTTTTCCGAATTTATCCAAGTGATCAAGTTGCTGCTCAACAACATTGTCAGTTTTGGATGATTCAAGAAAAGTTACATCTCTAGATACAACAAGCTTCTTATTTACTTCATCATAGAGACGGTATGCTTTGGAGGTGTTTGAATACCCCAGGAAGATACACTTACGACTTATAGCACCAAGTTTGTTTCTATGTACCTTTGGTATCAAATCATAATAAGTGGAACCAAAGACACTGAGATGCTTTACCGAAGGAACATGTCCATACCGCATGTCATATGGAGTCTTGTCTCTAATAGCATTAGATGGACATCTATTATTTCTATATGCAGTACATAGAACAGCATTGGCCCAAAACATTATCTTTACATTTTTGAATAAGAGCATGGATTGTACCATATTTAAGGTTTTCATATTCTTCCTTTAGCTACACCATTATGTTGGGGATTATAAGGTACAGTTGTTTGAAGTTTGATCCCATGTTGGCGAAGATAGTTTTCAAATTCATTTGATGTGTATTATTTTCCATTATCTATGCGAATAGACCGAATATGAGATTGTGCAACATTTTCAATCCATTTATGAAAATTCTTGAATGTTTGAAAAGCATCAGATTTGTTCTTCAATAAATAAACCCAACACATTCTGGTGTAGTCATCAATAAATGTCATCATATATTTATTTTCATTTGCAGAAGGAACAGGAATTGGACCACATAAATCTGAATGAATGAGTTAAATTTTTCTATGTGCTCTTGAATGTGAATCATGAAAATATTGTTTGCTATGCTTTCCTATAATGCAAGCATCACATTGCTTAAGTTTCCCAGGAATTGTAGGAAAACTAGCAACACCATTTTTCTTCAACAAGCGAAGGCCATCATAGTTCAAATGTCCAAATCTATCATGCCATAATAAACTTGATGGAAGTGTACCTTCTTCATGATGAGAATTTTATGGGAAATGTTGTGCACAAGTAGAGGTTCCTTGCAGCGTGAGAAGTCTTTCTTCTTCTATTCCCCTCATGACAAGTGAGTGGTCAGATGCTTTTCTTACCTCAAGCTTGCCATCAAATATATGAATGGAGTGACCTTGTTGGTGGATGTGGACCAAGGACAACAAGTTTCTCTTGATCTATGGGAGATATAGAACATGATGCAGAAGAAAGTCAGGAAGACTAGGCAGTTTAAGCCTGATTGTGCCAAGCCCTGATGGCTTGATTTTTTATTGGTCTGCAAAGTATACTGCTCCATTAACATTGTCAGTAAATTCTTCAAAAAAATCTTTTATATGAGTCATGTGGCAAGCTGCTCCTGAATCAAGAAACCAATCATTTTTCCAAGAAGCAAGTGAAGCATTAATTAAATCTTCATTTACTCCAATATTACATTGTGCGACAACATAGTGAGCAGATTCAGGTGCTTTACCTTTGTCTGTATCATCAGTTTCACCTTTTTTTTGGTTCCTTTTCTACTCAATTTTGTCCCATGGTAGCTTGCATTTAGAGGCATCATGTGATCCATTTCTTTTGTAGTGAATGCAGTGCAAATTTGCCTTTTCCCCTTGAGAATGTCTACCCCCCCTACCTCTGAAATATCTTCCTCTTCCTCTTTGACGAACTCTTCCTCTTGAAGAATCTTGAGCAGGATGATTTTCTTTATGAGCGAGGCACACAACCTCTTCAGAAGATTCAAGAGATGTCTTCTTCCCAAAATATTTCTCTCTTTCAGCAAACGTTTTCACAAGAGAGTCAAAGGTGATATCTTTGAGATTTCCATTTGCTTGCAATGACTCAAGATAATTGGAGTAAGTAGGATAAAGTGCCTTGAGAAAGGTGATAAGAGTAATATTCAATTCAACCTTAGTGGATTTGATATCATGCATTATAAACTTTACTTCAGATGCAAGAGAAAGAGGATCATTATTTTGTAGTTCAAGAGTGAAGAGTTTAATCATGAGTTGAACAACTTCAGGTGCAGAATGTGAGTCATAGAGTTCTTTCATCTTTTGTAAGGATTCAAAGGTAGTTGAATATGATGAAATATGGTGACTCACCTCTTCATTTATAGATGCTACGATTAATGCATAAGCATTGTTGTTCTTGTTTTCCCAAATGATGAGTTCTTTGTCTGAGGTAGGTTATACTGGTTCATTGGCTTCGTCTCTGACACACACTCCTTTCCATAACTCATTGAAAATGAGGGTATGTTTTATCATCTGGGACCATTCAGGATAGTTCTCCTTGCCAGTGATAACTATTCCCACCATGGATATGATTGAATGCAATCTGTAAAAACTGTGTACAGTGGAAAAAAATCACTCTTCTAGTGAGAAAACAATTTGCACTTGTTGTGTAAAAGGAAAAAAATGCACTGTAGTTTTCAAAACACTTTACTATGGCAGAGTCTTCAAAACACTTTAAATGAAAATTGATCTATAAAACATTTCCTAGAGAAATATTCATATCATCAATACACTGTCAAAACTTCTCTTTCAAATCAGTGCCAGAACAAGTTCTCCATGCTGTATGTGACCATATAATTGGATGAGCGAATGAGCCATTGCATTAGAATGCACAGAGCTCATATAGCCAGATCGCGACTGCAATGGGTTCTTCACCAAAAAACCAGAAAAGTTCACAGAGCCATTACATTACCATGGTATTTATATGGTTATATTAAAGGAGAATCTGCCAAAAATGTAGTTCAAATATAAATAATCTAATCTAAACAGTCCTTGCATGTGCTGCTATGAACTTGCGAGGAAGTTTGGATAAACAATCATAACTCAATTTATAGTCTCTGTATGTATGAAATTACCAAAATCACCTTCAAACAAAAGCATAATATCACCTATCCACCTGCGAGGGGATTTGCAATTAACCTAATCAGTTAGATCTGGGCTGCTTTGCGATCATAAAACACGATGAATTTCTTCTTAGATTTACCTAAAAACCCTTGAATCGTATTATTGATCAAATTGTGAAATCTGAAAACTTCCCTTGTTTGCAAACTACTTCAACACCTATCTATTTTATAGAAATGTTAGGCTCCCTTATGTCAAAGAAATGGATAATGGTATTATAACCATGAGGAGGAATACGGGATGGAGATGGAGAGTTGTAGCCAAAGATGCAGATGATTTTGAAGGCAGAGACAAGAAGGAATACGGGAAGGAGATCTCTACAAAAAATCTTTGCTATAACAATTCGTTCCGAAGAGAATGCTATGGAGTTATTAGAAGAGTACACTGATAATTCTACTGGAGCTTCATCAGACTTCTCTAGAAGTTATTTTGGATAGCTAGTTGATAGTATCAAGTTGTAATTCATGCAAGTAGATAATGTTAGAGAAAAGCTTATTAGGAAGCTTAGTGAAGCTAATCAACACAATCGACACCTGAAACGCCAGCTTCATGATAAGGAAAAAGCTTTGAACAAATACAAGAATGAACTTGCGGTTATGGAATTGGAGCTCCAGGCTCTCATGACTCCTTAACGCACTTCAATGAATACATTAAACAATGAATGATATTTCGCAGGGATATGATAGAGATGTCAACCTACAGAACATGGGTAGAATATAAGTAGAATATGTAGGAGGGAGTTACAAAGCAGAGGGAAACTAAAAAAAGGTGTTCGCTCTAATACCATGTCAGGCCAGGCAGTAACTCCTCAAGGCAAAAATGATTCGTATGTTTATTCCTTCAGGGTGTCCTTATTATATACATGAGGGAGAGACTGTTCAGTTCATCTCCCGATTATTGTTCAGATTACTTATTTATTTATTTACATTATGTTCACCGAATCTTGGTGATTAGGTGTCAAAAAACTTTGTCGTTTTGATCAGCAAATTAGCCTCTACATCTACTGAATTGTTTTGCATCTCTTCAAGTGTTGCAAGGTTCCTTTCTCTTAACTAAAACTCCATTTCTGAATTAAAGGCTTCTGGATAATACAAGAGAGTTGAATCAGGAGGAGGTCTTATATTAAGAGGCATCAAATAATAGACTTGGTTAAACCTAGAAGAAAATTGTTGTATTGTCTCCCCTGGTGATCTTTCCAGCTAGTTATACTCTTCTAGAATCAAGAAATGGTTCTGTCTGACCACCCACTTTTCGAAGAAAATTTTGACAAACTACTGGAAATCTGAGATGCTCACATCAGGAAGGGTTTTGAACCAACTCTTAACTTTTCCTTGTAAAGAAAGAGCAAAAGGCCTAATACTGACATCCTCTTCATCAACTTCAAAATGGTCAAGAAAAGACTCAAAATTTAGTACATGTCTCTCAGTAGTGATGTTGTCATAGTCACCATCAAATATTGGTAGATATAGGTAATGATTTTTATGGAAAGCATGGGATATAGGAGGTAAAATCAGAGGCTTATATCTATTCAGAATTTTACAAGTTATAGGAGTATATACAAAAGCTGTAGAATCATTCTTGGTCTCTTTAGGCTCATTAGTTTGAAGACGGTCATCATAATATTTGGAAGAAGGGCCTTGATCAAGATCAAAGGCAGGCGAATATTTTGTATTCACAATCTTCAAAGGGAAAGAATCACATGCAGGTCTAGGATCTTTTCAAGAGTACAATATTCTTTGTAAAGCCTTCTTGACATTCTCAGGAAAAGAGAAGAAATAATTTATAACAAAAAAAGTAATGTCTTGGATGAAATTCCAACTTGAATACCTGATCTTTCCATATTGTCCTTTCATGTTTCTACTAGTTACATTCATCCTCTAGTGGAGTCCTTGGATCTGATTTCGAAATTGATTTAGAGTCACCAGGTGAATGATTTCAGCCTTCTAGTGTTTGATCGTTGTCCACCATCAACAATCACATCTAAACTTGATACATTTTACTCAGGAACATAAAAATACATTCCAGGGTATGGTCGCCACTATGTTATCACCTAGATTGAACCTCAAACTGAAGGAAGGAAATGCCTGGGTAACCACAAACCACGCTTACCCAAGTAGCTAGCCCTACTAGGCTAAAGCAAACAAAATTCCTTCTATAAATTAATTACTCCAGAAGACTTGGAATATAAACATATCCATGAGGATACAAGTATTATATATTAAATTTGTGAATAAGAATGATAATTATTTACAATGAGAATGAGAGGGTTTCTTATATATCAAGCAAGTATCTCTTCATGAAGAGTCATGTCTCATTTAGACATGCCTCTTCGACCTAATTACTAATTTAAATAATAATAATTTATGCTTATTATCCTTTACATTATTTTACATTATTTATATATATTTTATTCGTTACGTTGCCTTCTTCCTCAAAAAGCTTTGTCCTCAAAGCTTGTTGATAAAAAAGGCTTGATCTCTTGTTCGACTTCGAATGTCTTTATGTTTCGGAATAGTCATCTTCGTTGATAAAATCTAATATTATCTTCTAAGTGAAAAACAAAATTGTCGCACTGAGAAGGGATCATACCATCCTAAATTAATCTTCTGCGTAGTATTTTGATCAGTAGAATTTTGTAACGACTTGTCAGCATAAGACTAGATTGATGTTATCTCATTATTCTTTGAAACATCAATTTGTTGTTTCTGGTCTAATCTCATGATTCGGATGCCGATAGGGAAATTTTTTGGTTTGACTTTTCCTTATTGGGCATGTGGAAATTTTTATATTTTCTTCTAGCGAAAATGTTGTTGAGTTAGTTATGGAACATTCACTTGGGATGTTCAATGTTTGAACTGAAACATCCAAGCATGTCATTTCTTCAATTGACTTGTCTTCTTGAGTAGTCATATTGACTGGATCATTATTTGTTCCCTTATTTTCAACTTGAACTATTGCGACCGTAGATTTCGATTCCTCTTCTTGAGTGAATTTTTCTAACTTATCTTTTAATGCCTTCTTATCATCCTCAAGTTTCTTAAATTGGGTGAGAGGGAGAGGGATCTATCCATAAGGATCTCAGCCAAGATGTCTAGATCGAGTAAAGGATATTATTCAAGGTATAGTAGTACAAAGTTTTGATTGGATTTTGAAAGGGTTTTTCCAGATCAGGATGAGCTAGACAGTTTAGGTCTAGGGAACTAGGTTAGAATTGCAGTGTGTTCAATGGGGCAAGGTAGGAATATGCTTTAGCACTCAAGAGCTTGATGGGGTGAGATGTTTTAGACTGGTGAGAAGCTAAGAACGGCATGTGAAAACAATGAATCCTTCCTAGATTGTAGAAAACATGAAATGGTGAATGGTTTCCCAAGGCAGATCACTGATGCAATGAATTCTACCTATCAAACTTCAAAACATTCAACTAAAAGCAATGAAAAGATAAATGGCATACATAAAACATATAAACATATAATGAAAGAAGGAGAAACTATACTAGAACTCCATACCATAGGGATCCCATAAAAATAGTTGCAATGCTTATTAACCTCCTACCAAATTTCATACAAAGGTGTACAATCAAGGTCTGAGAATCCAACTGAGTCCAACCTGTAAAATGATAGATAAACTACATGATATAGGCCTCAAAACAACTAATCCTAGCCTCAAGGGTTGAATCCATGAGATGAGGAGCAATTGCAAAAAAGTCTAAATTGAAAGCTAAATACGAGGGTTGTTGAACTGTCTCATCCCTAATATGAAACAAACTAATTCATTACATGCCACTTAGGCCATTCATCTGATGTATCTAGCATAGGTAACAAAACACACTTTAATTACATCATCATTATGAATTACATCAGTGAAAAATCAAAATCCCATAGGTGAAAAGTATTTTATGAGAGAAGCAGTGAAAAATTTAGCTGCTTGTCAAGCGTGCAATGCTAGTGTCAAATGCACAACGCCTGAAGGAAGTATTTAGCGCCATTTTCAGGGTGAGTTTTGACTACAGTCTTGGTGTCCAAATCTAGCTCAGGATAGCTCATTGGAAATAGTATCTTCTCTATTTTCCAAAAATACCCCTAGTTTCTAAATTGACCTTGGTTTTCCCCTTCAAAACGGCAATCTTCGAAGACTTCTCAAATGCGCAGTGCCTGGCTCAGAAAATAGGCAGAGACATGATTTTTAAGTGGTTTTTTTCCTTTTCCACCTAGTAGTTTTGAGTTTCAAATCCGGAAACATGGTTTTATTGAGTCTAAATGGTATTTTGAATCCAATGGTGGTGGTTGTTCCTCCAAAATATGCCTCAAAAGGGCGTTGTGCGCTTGACCAAGGGACTGATACAAAAATTACCTGACTATGGAGTGTGCATCGCCATATTCAAAGTGAATTTTGACTACCTTTCCGATGTCCAAATGGAGCGTGGGATAGCTCAATGGAAATATTCTTGAGTCTAGTTTCTAGAACAACTTCAATTCTTCAATTTGGATCTCATTTTCCCTATCAAGAGCTCAATCTCCCAAAACTGGTCAAAATGTGCAGAATGAGGCTACCAAAATGAAGAGTGTTGTTTCAGTCAACTTTTGGAGGTCTTCCTCAACTCCAAATTGAGGTCATTATAGCTTATTGTAAATATCTCTAGAATGATTAGTTACCATTTGACTCATCAAGTAAGTCTTTTAAACATTCTAGCTAGGACAAATCTTGATTTTCCCAAAGTCACCCGAGACATGCAACAACTCTCCTGAGCTAAATGATGTTTTGGACATTTCTCTAAAACGATGAAAAATGTTTAAAAATTCAAGGAGTTTTTTCTTCCTTTGCCTATTGTGGACAGAGGCCTCTCCCACTATTTCCAAATTCTTCCCTGTTTGGTCTAAAACATAGTTTGAACAAAAACTGGCCCTGTGTGTGGCAAATGATTTATCCCTTGGAATGACTTATTGAAAAATGATGAATACATGATGTGTGTGAGTTAGAATGGCCTCATACTTGCTGAAATGACCTCTCTTATGCCTCATATACTTAGATGTCTATGATTCCATATCCAACCCTAGCTCAATAGGTGAGAAAATTAGGGTTTAGTGCTTGTGGAAAATGATGATTTGGACACCCTTGGAAAAAAAAAATGCCTTTGGTATACACTTAACCCTTTGAAACTCTACCCTTTCACTTGACTATTTCCTTTAAAGAAATGATCTTTTGATGGTATGGCATCTTTGAAACACTGAGTTAACAGCTTGGGATGGTGAAATTATTACATTTGAAAGACAAAAAATTACATAATGGAATAAGCATTTCTATTTACAAATCATCTTCACATGGTGAAGGGATGTTATTTGATCACCCTTTACTTGCTGGACTAAAATTGGCCTTATTGGGGATGGCAGCTCCTTGCAGGTGCCAATAACACCGTAGATGAAGTGCCTAACCATGTGGGCCAATACGTTCAAAGACATAAATGGAAATGCATGACTGAACACTGATGACTTGACAACACAAACTAACTCTGAAACTGACTAAACCATGCTCAATTCTATGAGCTTATTAATCACACCCTACTCTAAGTGATCCATTCCTCATCTGATCAAGTGGAATGAAACAACCAATGCAACCAAGTAAGAACTTTGGTTGTTGTTTTAATTCTCTACAAGTGCTTGCTTATGAGCAACAAGAGAGAACTAGTGAAATGCAACTCCCGTGAAAACTTGTAAATAGATCCAAATTTTCCCAGATTGAATAATATGGATGCTCTATCGAACTCCAAAAATACTGCATGAGGATCCTTAAGTTCATGTGCATTGGGACTTAGCTCATCCAATGAATTACTTTTTTTCTCCTCATACCATGAATGCAAACTTTCATCTGAGATTTGTGACGAGACTCATGGTGAAAATGACAAACAAATTAGTTGTCAGATCAAGTTTGTATCAACACCTTTTCCCAGCTCATAGTTAGCTAATGGAGAAGGACTTTGACTGTAGATATCATCTAACAAATTAGCTATTGGATCATGAAAAACTTGAAAAGACTATTCCAACCCATTTTCTTTTGGTTCCAATGAGATTGCAGGATTTTCTAGATGATGTTGATTTGAAGATATACTACGCAAAATTCCCTTCAAAAACTTAAATGATTCAAAACATAATGGTACAAAATCATATTGCATCATTTGGTCATATGTTCCAGCTTCCAAGTCATCATCTGCATCCAGACATTCAATGGCATTCGAGGGCTACAAATCTAGGTATGAGAAGTCTTGAACAAGGATTTCATTACCCTCTAGATGGTCAAGATCAAAACTTATCAACGGTTGATTTCTAATTGCTCAAAAGTTGTCTCTGATGAACTAAAATGAAGTAAAACAAAGAGGAAAATATCCTTCACATGCTTCAAAATTTTCTGCACTTTCCATCTCACTTCCATAGTTGATATGCATGGGCTGATCACTATATTTGAGTTGCTGAAAGTGAACTTCCTCCTTCCACAAGCAAACTGTTGATTTGTCTGGAAGATTAGCTTCTGTTTGGAGAACATAATCATCATCATACTGATTTAACATAGGAAAATCATCAGTATAAAACATGTCATCAAGCATACATGTCAGATCAACAAATCTCTCTTCTTCAAGATGATCTATAAAACAATCATTATTAGATCTATGACAACTAGGATAAGAAAGGAAATGTTTTGGATCAGTGACTTTTCTTTCCTCAATTAGCAATCCATGGTCTTGAACATCATACTCAATCCTTGTGGTGATCTTTTGCATCATCTCTTCCATTTCACTTACCAAAATGTCAAGCTTCACCTCTAAATATGTTGATTCCTCTGGTTCTATGTTCTTCCTCTCTTCTTCCTTCAACTTTTCCCTTCTGATCAACAAATTAGCCTCTACATCTACTCCACTATTTTGCATCTCTTCAAGTGTTGCAAGGTTCCTTTCTCTTAGCTAAAACTCCATTTCCAGATCAAATACTTTCGGATAACACAAGAGCGTTGAATCAGGAGAAGGTCTTATATTAAGAGGCATCGAACAATAAACTTGGTTAAACTTGGCAGACAACTATTGTGTTGTCTCCACTGGTAGTCTTTCAGTTGGCTATACACTTCTAGAATCAAGAAAGGGTTATTTCTAACCACCCACTTGTCGAGGAAAACTTTGATGAATTGTTGGAAATTTGAGATGCTCGCATCAGGCAGGGTTTTAAACCAACTCTTGAGTTTGCGTTGCAAAGAAATAGAAAAAAGCCTAATATTGACATCCTCTTCATCAACTTCAAAAAGGTAAAGAAAAGACTCAAAATTCACTACATGTTTCTTAGCAATGATGTTGTCACAGTCACCATCAAATACTGGTAGATATAGGTAATGATTTTTAGGGAAAGCATGGGATATAGGAGGTAAAATCAGAGGCTTGTATCTATCTAGAATTTTACAAGGTATAGGAGTATATACAAAAGCTAAAAAATCAGTCTTGGTCTCTTTAGGCTCATCACTTTGAAGAAGGTGATCATAAGATTCAAAAGAAGGGTCTTGATCAAGATCAAAGGCATGAGAATATTTTGTATTCACAATCTTTAAAGGAAAAGAAACACATGCAGGTCTAGGATCTTTTCTTGAATACAACATACTTTCTAAAGCCTTCTTGACATTCTCAGGAAAAGAGAAGAAATAATTTATAACAAAAAGCATAATGTATTGGATGAAATTCCAACTTGAATACCTGATCTTTGCATATTGTCCTTTCATGTTTATGCTGGTCAGGTTCATCCTCTAGTGGGGTCCTTAGATATGATCTCGAAACTGATTTAAAGTCATCAGGTGAATGATTTCAGCCTTCCGATGTCTGATTGTTGTCCACCATCAACAATCAGATCTAAACTTGATACATTTCACTGAGGAACATAAAACTACGTTCCCCAGAATGGTCGCCACTATGTTATCACCTAGATCAACCTCAGGCTGAAGGAAGGCAATACTCAGGTAAAGCATATTAGGCTAGGTATAGTAGCATGAAGTTTTGATCGGATTTTGAAAGGATTTTGCCGGATCAGGATGAGCTAGACAATTTAGTTCTAGGGAACTAGGTCAGAATTGTAGGGTGTTCAATGGGGCAAGGTAGGCATAGGGTTTAGAACTCAAGAGCTAGATGGGGTGAGATGTTTTAGACTGGTGAGAAGCTAAGAAGGGCATGCACAAACCATGAATCCTTCCTAGACTGTAGAAAACATGAAATGGTGAATGGTTTCCCAGCACAGAGCACTAATTCAATGAATTCTACCTATAAAACATGAAAACATTCAATTAAAAGCAATGAAATGATTGATGGCATACATAAAACATATAAACATAGAATCAAAGAAGAAGAATTTTTACTAGAACTCCATACCATAGGGATCCCATAAAAATAGATGCAATTCTTATTAATCTCCTGCCAAACTGCTTATAATGGTGTATAATCAAGGTCTAAGCAACCAACTAAGTCCAACATGTAGAATGACTCAGAAACTACATGATATATGCCTCAAAACAACTAATCCTAGCCTGAGGGGTTGAATCCATGATAGGAGAAGCAGTTGCAAAAAACACTAAACTAAAAGCTAAAGACTAGGGTGTTCAAACTAACTCATCCCTAATATGAAACAAATTGATTCATTACATGCCACTTAGGCCATTCATCTAATGTGTCTACCCTAGGTAACAAAAACACACTTTAATTACATCATCATTATGAATTACATTAGTGAAAAATCAACATCCCATAAGTGAAAAGTAATATCTAAGAGAAATAGTGAAAATTTTGGCTACCTGTCAAGCACACAATTCCAGTGTCAAACGTGCAGCGCTTGTAAGAAGTGTGTAGCACCATCTTCAGGGTGATTTTTGACTGCCTTCCTGGTGTCCAAATCTACCTCAGGATAGCTCATTGGAAATATGATCTTATCTAGTTCTAAAAAATACCCCTAGTTTCAAAATTGAGCTTGATTTTCCCCTCCAAAAGTGAAATCTCCTAAGACTACTCAAATGCATAGCACTTGGCTCAGAAAATAGGTAGAAACATGATTCTTAGGTGTTTTTTTTCTTTTTCCACCTAGTAGTTTTGACTCTTAAATCTGGAAACTTGGTTTTCTTGAGTATAAATGGCCTTCTAAATCCAATGGTGGTGGCCATTCCTCCAAAATAGGCCCCAAAAGGGCATTTGACCAAGGGACTAATATGAAAATTACCTGACTGTGGAGTGTGCAGTGCCTAAAGGAAGTGTGCAGCACAGTCTTCAAGGTAAGTTTTTACTACCTTCCCAATGTCCAAATGGAGCATGGGATCATTTGTTGGAAATATTGATGAGTATAATTTCTATAACATCTTGAATTTTTCAATTTGGGGCTCATTTTTCCTGCCAAAAGATCAATATCCCAAGACTGGTTAAAATGTGCAGAATGAGACTGCCAAAATGCATAGTTTTGTTTCAGTCAAATTTTGGAGGTCTTCCTCAACTCCAAATTGAGCTCATGATAGCTCAGTGGAAGGCTCTCTATGTATAGTTATCATTTCAATCATCAAACAAGTCTTTTAAACATTCCAACTAGGATAACTCTTGATTTTCCCAAAGTCACTCCAAAAGTGCAGCAACTCTCCTGAGGCAAATGATGTTTTGGAAATTTCTCTAAAGCCATGACACCTATATAAAATGTGAAGGAGGTTTATCTTCCTTTGCATATTTTGGACAAAGAAATATCTCACTTTTTCCAAACTCTTCTCTGTTTTGTCTAAAACATAGTTTGAATAAAATTCGGCCATATGTGTGGCAAATGGTTTGTCCCTTCGAATGACTTATTGAAAATTGATGAAGACATGATGTGTATGAGTTGGAATGCCCTAATACTTGCTGAAATGACCTCCCTTATGCCTCATATACTCAAATGTATTTGATTCCATAGCCAGCCCTAGCTCAATGGGTGAGAAAATTAGGGTTTAGTGCTTGTGGAAAATCGTGATTTGGACACCCTTGGGAAAAAACAACTCCCTTTGGCATGCACTTAACCCTTTGAAGCTTTACCCTTTCACTTGACTATTTCCTTTGAAAAAATTATCTTTTGATGGTCTGGCATCTTTGGAACACTGTGTTAATAGCTTGGGATGGTGAAATTATTACATTTGAAAGACATAAAATTACATAATGAAATAAGCATTTCTCTTTAAAAATCATCTTCACACGATGAAGGCATGTTATTTGATCACCCTTTACCTATTTGGCTTAAGCATTGGAATGGAACCCTGGCAAGCATAATGACCTAATGAAACCTTGAAAAACCCTAAAGACCTAATGAGACCTTGAAGGACTGAATTTCAATATGACATAATAACCTCATGACTGATACAAATGGCATGATAAAAATAACTTTATGGATGATGTACAGTCAACAAGATATGAAACTATGCTAGCAAGTAATCACATTTAGGGAAGAGTGATGTTTTTGTACTAGGAATACCATCAGTGACTAATTTTTTGCATGACCTAGTGGAATGATAAAAAATTGCTGAATCAGACCCCTAAAATGATATGAAAAGAGGATTTTTTTTATCACTGATGGCAGGATGCAAATATTGACACTAACAGATGGGACATATGCCGTTAGCCTAGAGTATAGTACATATTGTCAAAATCTCTTAAAATTCTTTACCATAGAATATGGTTGTTTCCCCAATATAATGTATTTAATCTTAGCATACCTTAAGGTGTTGCTGAAAAATTATATAGGTTGCTCATACCCTTCCTAGTTGTTTTGAAACAAAAATGTAACTATAGTATGTTTGGATGCAAAGGAAAAAATCTGAAATTATTTAGAAAATTCAGGATTTAATAAGACCAAGGCTTTGATAATAGCCTTCTTGATTTTCTCGAATGATTCTCACACTTCCAAAGTCCACCTAACTTCAATTTTTTTCTTCAGAATTCATGTAATGTACTTTAAGGGTTCTACATAATTTGTAAAAAATATGCATAGGAAATTGATCTTACCCAAGAAGGACTGAAATTCTTTATTCTTCTAAGCAATACCAATCTTAAAAAAGGCCGCTAACTACTTTGCATAAATCCCAACAAAATTCCTTCTTGGAACACAAATAATGACTTCTTAGGATTCAATGAGATACCAAATTTTATGCACTTAAGGAAGGTTTGTCTTGGATGCTCCAGATGATCATCCCTTGACCTTGAGAAAACAATCATGTCATATATATAGATAACTATGAACTGGTCTCTCTCTCCAAAAAATATGATATCCATATCCATTTGACAAGTAGATCCTACATTCATCAACCAAAAGGCATTTTATCGTACATAAAGGCTATTATGAAACCAGATCACAAAAAGATAGAAAAGATAGTTGAACACCTTAGAATTTAGCCTCTTCGAGGGGGCAACCTCCTTTACATTACACAAATGAACAATTCTTCAATGATACAAATGAAAAGACATCCTTTCTATATATAGGAGTCTAAGGGGTCATTATATAATCAGAGCCAACATAACAATAATAATATAAGGGAAGAATAATAAAAATATTGGGCTTCTATGGGGCACAATAATAACAATATGGGCACTACATGGGTACATCAATATAATAAGGGGGTTGTACTAATAATAATAAGGGGTTACACTAGTAGTATAGGGGCCTAACATTCCCCTCTCCTTCAAAAAGTGTTGTCCTTAACGCTTGAGTAGTTCTTGATGCTTTTGTATAAACTTCTTATCCTCTGATGTGGAATCTTTAGTGGGTAAGTTCTTCCACTTGATGAGATACTCTGAAATTGACTAATTTCGTAGCTTTCAGGTTCTTGTTTCTGTGACTGCTCCAGGTTCCAATATGATTTTTCCTTCCTCTTCAATTTCTGGCAATATTGTTTGAATTGGGATCTTTTGCAACTTTTGAATAAGTAGCCCTACTTCTTCATCCTTCTTCCATTCATCCCCTGCTTCATTTATCCAATCTAGTTGGATAATAGAAATAGCACAAAACAATGCTTCCACATCCTCGCACTTTCTTGAGAGTGCATCTGCAACAACATTTTGCTTCCATTTTCTATAGATGATGTCAAAGTCATAACCCAACATATTTGTGACACATTTTTTATGTTCTTCTAAAGATAATAGTTGTTCTAAAAAGTATTTAAGACTATCATGATCCATTTCTAACTTGAAGTGTCTTCCCATTCAGTAAGGTCGCCATTTTTTAAGTTGATGTTGTATTGCCAACATTTCCTTCTCATAAATAGCTTGCTTGAGATGTAGCAGTAAAAATACCCAATCACCTACATCAAAAAAAAATTCACTACGATGTTGATCTACCTATTGTTTCATTTGATTTTGCACCAAAGTGGTGTTATCCTTTAAAAGTTGGACAACTTGTTGTTGATGCTCGATGTGATCTTTCACTGCTTCAACCTTTTTCTTCTTGATATGTCCTTCTATCTTTAGAGTTTGAGGAGTGGTAATTTCGTCCAATCCTTTACAAGAGATGGTCGGATTCATTTCTCGAAGCTCAATGTGATATTTCACTTCTTGAACATTTTTCTTCTTGATATGTCCTTCTATCTTGATAGTTTGAGGAGTGGTAATTCCTACCAATGCTTTACAAGATATGGTCTAATTCATTTCTTCTATCTCTGGGGTTGGGTCCTGGCGTATATCCTCTTATTTTGATGTTTATTGATCATTTTCTTCCTCCACTTCATACTCTATGTAAAATAATTTCTTCTCAGGACACTTATGACCTTTAGTGCATTTGCTATCACAATTGTAACAAAGCCCTTTTTCTCTTTTTTCTTCCAATTGTTGTGGTGTAACCCTTGTAGCTTGTGGAAGGCTAGGAGAAACAACACTTCCATCTTTATAGCTATGAGGGGTAGACTTCCTTGTTGCCATCATTTTGCTTTCCACTATGTCACAAATCCATTTTACTCTTTCCAATTGTTGTGGTGTTGCTCTAAAGAAGGTGTTTCTCTTTGTATCCTCATAATGTGCTATCATTTCCTCTGTGAGAATTGACCACGTAAAAAGTTGTTTACGAGAACAAAGCCCTTTATACCATAAAAATTGATCCGATTCTAAATATGAATATGCAATACATACCTTTTGTAAGAATGGTACACCATGTAGATCAAAATATTGCTCCATCTGAAGTATCCAATTTATCGAATCCTTGCCATCAAACTTACTCATCTTTCCTTTTCTTGATTTTAGGAGCTCGATCTTGAAATGACCGTAACTCTGTACTTTCGAATCTTTAAGTTCTAAAATGGTGACTTGCAGTAGCCCTCTGTGTGCTATTTCCAATGCCACCAATCGGATCCCAATTGGATTCTCCAAGGAAGAGTTATGCCAAATCTCCCACAACGACCTAATTATAGACTATTTTAGTAGAGCAAATTTGCACAACGTGCCACATGTCCCTATTTCGACCTCTAGCTCTGACAAATATATACGAGAAACTATAGTCTGTCCTATTTCTCTAGCTTCTTACAAAATTTCAATCCAATGCTCAGAGAGAAAGTTATGACGATTTTCCCCAGGTCACCTATTTGGAATGTAATTCAGGAGACTACAAAAAGACCAAATTCCTCAAATCATATCTCCACAAATATAGTGCAAAAATATTTGAACTCTGGACCCAAGTTTTAGTGAAGTTTCATCTCAAATGGGTTTTCGTTTTCACTTCTGAAACATTGTAGAAAAAACGTTATAGCAAAAATGCCACGATGACCTATTTGGAGTAGCGAAACCCTATAATTTAAAGCTCTGATACCAAATGTTATGAAACCAGATCACAAAAAGATAGAGAAGATAGTTGAACACCTTAGAATTCAACCTCTTCGAGGGGGCAACCTCCTTTACATTACACAAATGAGCAATTCTTCAATGATACAAATGAAAAGACCTCCTTTCTTTGTATAGGAGTCTAAGGGGTCATTATATAATCAGAGCTAACATAACAATAATAATGTAAGGGCACAATAATAACAATAGTGGGCTTCTATGGGGCATAATAGTAACAATATGGGCACTACATGGGTACATCAACATAATAAGGTGGTTTTACTAATAATAATAAGGGGTTACGTTTGTAGTATAGGGGCCTAACAAAGGTACCCCATGGTCTCTTGGATACAGTCTTGTCTTTGTCATCCATGTGCATTGCTATCTTATTATAACCTAAGAATCTAGCCATAATTGATATTATGGATGCTCCTATTACCTTTTGCAATAAGTGATCCATTTTAGAGAGGGGAATGTTGTCATTTAGAGAACACCAATTTAGGTTCTTGAAATCCATAGAGAGTCTAATGTATCCATTCTTTTCCAAAATAGCACTAAATTTTCCATTGATTGAGAGTACCTTTGAGGGACAATGATCTTCCCATCCAACAAATATCAAATATCCTTTTCTGTAATTGGCACTAGGATGGGATTAAATCTCCCGAGTTTCTACACAAAAGGACTAGTATTTTCTTTCATCAATATCCTATGTTGAGTAATAGAGTTATCATAAGTTTTCAAATATTCATCTCTATGTAAAAACATCTTAAAATTTTTGAAATAACTCAACATACCTCTCTTTATAGGTAGTTTGCAAAGATTTGGAAAGTTTTTCCTTTTCTGTATTTTCTTCTGTGTCGAGTTTATGTTCCTCCACGTTCTCATCTACGACCTAAAGATTGGACTAGTAGCTATATCGTTCTAATTGAAAATTTTCCTGAGAGGAACCATTCTCTTGGGGATGAAGTTATTATTCAATTATATTACATCATGACTCCTGACTTTATTTATGAATTTTTTGTTGTTGTCTTGGTTAGACTCTTCGTTTTGATCATCGTAAGGTAATTATTAATTTAAATAAATGTTGATTGCTGAAAACTCATCCACAAGATCCATGCATATTCTTAATTTGTGTTCATCTTCAAAGACTTTCCAATGCTTAACATTTTCTAAAACAAACATTCAATAATTTTAGCTTTGGCTCAAGATGGGTTCTGAAGGTGCTATTCACAATTGCCAAGGAATTTACGAGTTCAATATCTTCCTTGTGCATAGTTGTAAAGTTAGAATCATCAAAATAATTATCAGTAATATCCCATGCAACATTTTAGTTTGATCTCATTAAAGGGTTCTTAGTGGTGTAGATATTCCTTACTTCTAATATTACTAATTCTAAGTCCCCAGACACCACAAGGTTTTTCACCCCCATTTTACGAGTTATCTCTAATTCTACAATTCATGCTTCATACTCAGCAACATTGTTGGTGTCATAAAATTGTATTTTATTAGAGAGTGAGATGTTCTTCCCCATGAGTGGTATCAAAAACATTCGAATTCCCTTTCCTTCTTGGCAACATGCCTTGTTAAAGAACATTTTCAACACAAAATCGAGTCTATATATTGGCTCTCATTCAACAAGGATTTTCTTTGTCTCAATAACAAGTTTAGGGTTGATAGATAAGCTATAGCATCCCACTGATTTTTCTGTGGCATCAATCAATATTTTATTGGAATTATTTGTGTCATTAATAATGTACAAGGGCTTGGTTTCTCTATATATTCTACATTTTTGTCCCCTAAAAACTGGCATGGTAGCATATGATAATTCCAACTAAAGAGTTTCTCCTAGTTTCTTGGCCCCTGATCTCAAAAGGAAAATACCGTATGAGTTTGGGATATCATCTACAACTATATCCATGACCAATCTTATTAGATATTTGGGTAAGAGGGACTACCACACCTTTGATAAGCCTGATACACTTTAATCTCTTGGAATAAAATGAGTAAAATTCATGATGAGGTTTACTGATGTGTTGTAGCAGCTAAAACCACCCTCAAAATTTTTCCTTAACTTCATTTTGGAGCCTCCCTTCCAACCTTCACAACAGTTTGCCTCGCTTCGTCAAGTTCACTAGCTTCAATGTTTTTCTTGCACAAAGGAAACCTCTTGATCATAGCTTGATGCATTCCCCCCACAGGCTATTCACATGGACTTGGTCTAGATATAGCCTGAGTAGCTTTCCCTAGAAAATTGTGCATTTCTAGAGGGAAAAGAACCTTCCCTTTATAAATTGTGCAATCCTATCTGGCAGCTTGCTGGACTCCACGATTGCGCAATCCTTCCAGTCAACACACCCAATAGGAATTGTGTAATTTTCCCCATTAGGGCTACTCAGCTCAGAAATTGTGTAAATCTAGGCAATAATGAGTCACTCTACCCATAAATTGTGCAAATCTCCAGGGCAGTTAGTCGAGCTGCCAGCTAGAAATTTGAATTTCCTTCAAGTAGTCAAACAACCTTTTGCATGTGCCGCTGAGTTGATCATTTCCCTCCAAGACCAAGAAAAATATACATGCATTCATGGGTTGCTTCTCCCAAGGTAGCATGCAAACTCATCCCTTGTTTTAGGGATCATGTTTAGTAGTTGGAGGTTACATGCAAGCGTCATTTCAGAAACTTCTGACCAAGTGTCGCTTTCCCTAGATTGTGGCATGCGTGTCACAACCTCGATGTTATCAAAACTCATCAACTCAACACTATAGATGTCATTCCTCACATCAACCTTGTAGCTATGACATCCCATGTCACATCTAGGTGCAATAGGCACATTCCGCTCAATTGTTTTGGGGTAAGCTCGCTTCCCATGCCTTGTGTTGCATGTCCGTCACTTTTTGTGTTTTCACTTGTATGAGTATTGTTTGCTTGATTTCTTTAAATGCATGTTGTCGTTTACATGTATATTAGCTTGTCCTAGCACCGTTTCAGTTTTCGTCAACATCTCACTATTGTCACATGCATGAAGATGTTTTTCACTAACGATCACATATTCAATGATTCACCTCACTCACATGCATATGTTTTTCCATTTTTTGAATCTGTCATTTACCATCTGCATGCATGATCATTTGATTATGCTTACACTCAGTATCATCATGCATTCATACTCACATTCACTTGCAGTTTCCTGCCGGCGAGTTTGGCCAACATCAGCCTGGACTTTGCCCCACCAAGAGCCTCATCAAGACAACATTATGCAATCCTAAGAGGGAAGGCTCTACCTTCCTCTCCAGAAATGTACGTTTCTTCCCAACAGCTATTCCATTAGTCTACTTTGTGCAATCCCGAGGAACAGTGACTACTGTCCAAGAAAATTGCGTAATGCAGTCATTGAGTCTGTAGTCATTGCTAGTTGAGATTTCGCTATGAGAAATTCTAACAATCATTAGCTAGATTGGACTGTGAATTGTGTAGTCCTAGTAGTCAGTCAATCTCCCAACTGCCCAGACTATGCCTTGTGTAGTCTTGGAAGCTGGTCTCCTGACCTCCTGGTCGAAATTGTACAACCTTCATGATCAGTCACACAGGTATGTTGCAAGTTAGTTATCAAGTTCATTTTGCATTTCGACTGACATATTTCTTACCATGAGTATTTACATGTCTCCACATATTGTAGGTCTTCATCTTCCTCTTAGTAGTGTAGGTACAATGGTTTCCAAGAGAGCGAAGTCGAACAAATTGGTGAGCACTAGTATTTCAGCAACTCCTGGGCTTCCTAATTTACTCTTATCAATATGGTAGTCCATAACAAACTTGGAAGCATTGGTTTTGTATGCACAACTACTAGTTCTTACTGCAAGTTGTCACGTGGTCAGCCAGCACAAGGTCACTAGGAGCTCGAGCCAAATTCTATGGATTCCAGAAGAAGCTCTATATGTGATGAAAGGAGAGAAAGATAGATGCTATTCTAACTGCAAAAAGGAGAAAGACTGAAATGTAAAGCAAAACTAGTGAACCCTGATTAAACAAATAATTCTACTTTTGCAAAAAGCACTATGAAAACCAAGAAAGGAATGTCATTACCTATTCAAGGAAGTAAACGACATCTAACTATGCTATTTTTGGAAGTAAATAAGTAAAAAAATAAAATTGGATTTTTATCTGAATTTGACATGCATGTAATTTATTGTGTGTGAATGTGGCAGCGAATAGGTGGTGCTCAAGGAAGGTTTTGGGATTTGAGAGTATGTAGGATGGTGTGTATGGGCCCTAGGAGGTCTCAGATGGTCTTCTGGAGGCTTTTCCCCCAATCGGCCTTCAAAAGGAAGCCTACAGGAAAATCTGCAGGAGGAGACATGAAATCTACAAGAGGAAAAACAATGTTCTACAGGAGGCCTACAAGAGGAGGCGGAGAGCAGTTTTCACCATTTTGAGGGTGTGAGTGTGGGTGAAAGAGGTGGTTAAAGGTTGGAATGATGTGTTAGGGAGCCTATGGTCTACCATGAACCACCAGGAGAGAGTAAAATGTTTGGATTTTCTCAAGGAGAGAAGAAGAATTTCTATGGAAAATGCACGAAACTAAGGCAGAATTGAGGTGAGACTTAGGTGACCTATAGGGCATGGGTCAGATGGAGGATGGGATGGCTTATAGGCTTGTCTGCTACTAGAAGAGATCTATTTCAAAGGAACTGACAGTCAACCAATAAGATCAGACAAGCAATGAAATGAGTGCATCTAGAAAAACAACGTTTTGCATCAAACTAGCCTAAACAATGATCTATGAAAGGAAATGATGAGGAATGCTGCAAGAAAGGAAACCATGAAAGAATAATAATTAAAATAAAGAAGTGAGCATGGTGAAGAAGATCTGAAGCAAAGAAAAACTATATTATTAACCACTAAAAAGCTACAAACACTAGAAGTCCTATGAATGAGGAAAATCTATGTTTTTGGGGCAGGAAGAGGGTCTTTGCCTGAAATCGTAGTCCCAAAGGGACAAAGAGAGGCCAAGGAACTATTGATAGCCTTTTGAATCTTATTTTCATCACTACGTAACCTACTATAGAGAGCACAAATGGAAGCAAACTATTGAATCATCAAAAGAAACCTATTCTTAACCATAAAAGAAATAGATCTAACGGCAACCTAATATAGAAACTGAAATAAAACATACAAATACAAGTAAAGAGGAGCTTAGCTACTTAGATCAGGCCATAACCTAAGAACCTCAACCCTCTGAGGTAACTCATTTCTAACTCAGAAAGGATTCCATATTTAATTCAGAAAATTAATAAGATTACATGAAACTGTCTCAAAAATAATAAGCTCGAAGTTGGAGCAAGGTTTAAATAGGAAAAAATTCAACAAAAATCTTACCTAGTGAGGCCCTAGGCCTCCCTACTTACAGAAATGAAGCTACGAACAACTTCCTTAAAAGCAAGGAGGCTTAGCTCCCAAAAATCGAGATAATCATCAATCATCCTCCACTTGCTCGTCTGCCTTCAAGTGCATGATTTGGCTACTTGTACTCCGAGCTGAATGAATGGGAATTTGAAGTGAGGAGTAATAAATGAGGGATATTCCCTCCTATAATTCCTCTCCTTTGTCCACTTCGATTTATTGTTGCCATTTGTCCATTGGATCCTCGACTTTGACCTTAAAACTCATCAATAATCTGCATTAAATACATGTTAGACCACATGGCACAATAACTAACTCAACTCACTCTATAAGCATAAATATAATTAGAAAATCATGTAATAAGCTAAGAGTATGGTTGGTTTGACTAGGTTAAGAGGTAAAATAAGCCCATATAATTACCCATTTAGGAGGCTCATCATCACCCCTACTGAAAGTGTTGCTCATCCTCTGAGCAACTTTGTCAATCTCCTCATCTTTTATGGCCCTAATGGCCTCCCTAGCATCTTGGGCTTCTGATGTGGTCTGCTATTCTTTGCCATAGAATCTTGTCATCTTGTCTATCTCCTTCCACTGCTCTTCCTCTTCTTCTTCTCTTCTTCCTTCTAGCTTGCCTAAAAAATAGAGGGGGACTCAGTTTGAGGCCAATCTAGTTGACCTTCAGCCTCTGCATGGAGCGCTTATACATTGACACTCTCCTTAATGCCTCTTTCATCCTCATGGGGGAATGATATTCCCTGATCTACAGACTGTGGGGTAAGGTGTTCCATCTCCTCATATGTGCATGCACACAGTTATCCCCAAGTAGCCTTTCCATATCCTCAAAGTGTGCAATGGCTTGTGCCTAATCACTTATATATCTAGGGGCAATCTGAGCACTATTGGCAACTAGGTTATGTGTGTTGATGAGTGCCATGGGATCTGATGGCTCTGCACCGATCATTAATGGCTCATTTTGCTCTTTTATCATCAATCTTCTTATTTCTGCTGCCCTTAACTCTTCATGGTTCATCCATAAGGCCATGGCCATTAGTTGCAGGCCCCCTAGTCTAGCATTGGGGTCCCACACATTCATGTTTGTGAGAGCCATGTTATGTAGGTAGAATTCTACCATCTTTGCCTTATCCTCTGGTGTGCTTTGGTCACACAGGTCCATAAACTACATGTAATCTTGGATAGGCATTTTTCCGCTTTGTGAGAAAGTCTTTATCTGAAAATGAGACCATTGGTCCTTGAGATATAGGCCATAGGATTTTGTTGGTGTTCTACATTGCAATGCCTCCATGGATAAGCTGGCCATGCATGCCAGCTAGGTCTCTTTCTCTTGCAACTACCTCCTTAGAAATTCATTTTCTGTTTCAAGTTGGCTTCTTGTAATTACTTCCCTATGTCTGATAGCACTCAACTCTCTGCCCATTTCTCTGAGTTTTTTCTCCATATGGTAAATATCCTCAATTCCTTTTGATTTGTCTAGTTTCATCCACCTATGTGTTCTTATTCCCTCTTTCTCTAATTCCAAGAATAGTGGAATTGCAAATTTTTGTGGGATTATTCTTCCTCCCTCAAGCAGGTTGTAGTAGGAGGTAAGACTGGGCTAGGGATCAGGTTCTTGTAGCTCTGTTTCTTCCTCCATTATCTATGGCTGTCCTTCCATTTCTTTCTACAATTTTTGGTTCTCTTGTAGTTTTGACAGTGTCTCCTGTAGAATTGTCTGAGCCTCCCGTAGGACTGTTTTTGGGTCCTGTAGTTCTACATTTTATTTCCATGTGGGAGATCTAGGAGTCCCTTTTTCATATGCGATAGGTGCCATGGAAGGGGATTCGTTTCCTCGGGAAGAGGGTGAATCTTCAATTGTAATTGGCACTTTTGAAGAGGGATGAGGTTTCCTTGTTTTTATTCTGGTGCTCTTCCTAGCCCTGAAATACATGGAGGCCTACCTTTTCCTCTTTTGTTTTGGCTTGATTGGTGTACTGAGGGCAGTGAGAGCAAATGCTACCTCTCTTTCTAGAGTCTTAGGGGACACTTATCCTTTTTATGTATTTTCTACCTCTTTTTCTCCTCCTTCAGTCTCTTTTTTTGTCTCTGTTTGCTCTGTTTCTTCCTGCTCTATTTCTTCAGCTTTCTCCTCCTCTATCTTAGTTTCTTCCTCCTTCCCTTCTTGTTCTACTAAGTCACCAATTGCTTCACCTCCCCCCCCCTTGCTTCTCTTCCTCCTCACTACCAATAGGACTGATATCATAGGTTAGGGCTTTTATGTCATCCTCAACTGTCATGTTTCGAAAGACTTCCCATGCTATAGGGAGTGTAAATGCATGGAGGGATTCTTCCACTAGGATTTTGATCAACCCATGGTGAGCTAGCTATTTTGAATTCCCTAGTTTTACTTTAGTGCTGGAGTCAATCAGGAAATGTGGGAGGAAGTAGGGGATGCTAAGCTTCTGCGGGGCTGGAGTGTCCATGCCATACATCAATTCATGAAGGATTCTAAAGTGATAACCATAGACAATGTTGTACCTCCCCTCATAGGAAATATACTTGATTATTTGGTAGGTAACTTCATTCCAAGGATATGGTATGCTTTCCCTTCTAACGCCATTTTTATCCTTTATAGGGGTTTCATTATTTTGGAAGAAGTTTTTCTTGGCAGCCTGGCCAATGGGTTTCTCATCCTTACTCCAAAGTAGCCCAACAGGAAGGGTAGTCACCCTACTAATAAATTTAGGGGTTATCTCCATGGAAAGATCTCTAAAGATGATAGTGGCATGTGTTCTGGTGTGAGGCACCAAAGAGTGGGCAAATTATTGGGCAATTTCCTCATCAAACCCTCAAAATTTCTCAAAAAATTCATCCAATTTGCTCTTGTGAATGTGTCCACTACTTGTGGATGTGCATGGAGCCTGAAGGAGTTGGTGGGCTCCTTCCTCATAAATCCTCCTGTCATTTTGTTTATACCTTTCTTGGAGCCAAATGTGAAGATGGAGACAACAAATTTTGAAGAAAAACAGAGAAATGGAGGAGACTGTGTTTTTCTTTCAAAAAAGAGAAATTTTTTTATGTATTTCCTCCTTCTAAAAGCTTTATTTCCTCCTCAAATTTAAACCTTTGCTTGCATATTTTGATATTCAATGGGGGCATGCATGGAACCTACCTCCTCAAATTGAAAATCATGCTAAAACTCGTGTTTTCTCCCTTCAAAATAGCTCATTGCCCCTTTTGTAGGAGCCTGCTATCCATCGTGTATAATTTATGTAGTTGCTCCTATAGAACCTGTAAGTGGTCTCGTAGAAAACGTCGAGAGCAGGAATATGGAAGACATCAATGGAGGACGATGGTTACGAGGCTGTGGGGGCACAAGGAGATTGTTGTAGCTGAGATATGAGGAGAGAATGAAGGAAAAGGTGGTGAGAATGCTCAGGGAGGAGTACTTATTACCCCTTATGGTTGTTTTCGGTTATGAGTGCTGAGCTGGCAAGGTGTACATTGCCTAGATTAGGACCATTGGTGCCAACCTACTTGGTCATCAAGGCCCCTCCTCGTAATCATCCCTCATTACTGCATCAGAGTTAACACTTCCTCCCATTACCTGTCCTTGGCATCCTTTACTAGAGTTGACTGTGTGCACGTGTGGGTGACATCTCGGTTAAGTGGAGTCAACTAACTGAAGGTGGCCAAGTTAATTGGCCACCTTTTCCTCGTTCAACCTAAACCATCCCATTTCTTTTGCATGACTTCTAATTACACCAATGCAAATAGAGCAATGACTTAGTTACTTACCTATGATCCGAGAGTATTTGCTGGGAGGTACTATGGCTTTCTCTGTTGCATGCCCTCATTTCCCTTTATGCATGTTGTGTTGTTGTGCATTTTTGTAGGTTCTTCTTTTGTTGGAGTTGAGCTACATGTGCCTTTTCATCCTTTAGATGTGTTGTCCCTTACTGCTAGTGCTGGACTTCTATGGAATCAACTACTATGGGTTTGCAGGACAGTGACTTGCTTGGTCCATATCTCCCAAACGATAGACTGAATTGACCTGAAACTTTTTGAGTATGTTTCCATCATCATTGCACATCTCCCCATAGAAAACATTTGGTCAATTGATGCATGGATCTCAAGAAAAACTAAAAATGTTTGAAGGTGATGGAGGCTTATTTCTTGGAAACCATGCCTTGGAATTTGCTAAAATTGCTTGGGAATGTTACCATCATCCATATGCATCTCCCCATGAAATTGTTTTTTAAATGGACGTACGGATATTGAGAAAATGCAAAAATGGCTGAAGTTGATGGAGGCCAATTTTTTGGTAACTGTGCACTAGGATTTACTGAAATTGCTTGAGCATGTTACCATCATTCATATGCAACTCCCCATGAAACAGTTTTTTAAATGGATGCACAGTTTTCAAGTTAGCAAAAAAACAAATTTCTGCTCTATGTATTTTTTGTATCCTATAGGAAAACAGAGCATCTTGTAGTTTTTTTAGGACAGCAAGGAAAATGAGTGGTAGAAGCTTGAGAATGATGGGTGGATGGTGAAAATAGATGACGGTGATGGATTGACATGGCCTTGGCCTTGTTGGAGCATTTGAGTGAAGTAGGAGAAAGTCAAAATTTGACTTCTTTTGACTAGGCTTGACAAGTTCTCCTTTTGGTACCAACTTGTTCTTGTTGTTTGCAAATGTTGGAGAGTACATGCATGCATGGAACAAGGATATTTATTTTTTCTCTTTTTCCTAGGCCTATTAGCCGCTTCAATGAGGTTTTCAACTAGTAGGTCTGCCTAGTTACCTCAAAGGAGGTTTTCACCTAGGATCTTTTTTCTCCCTTTTTTCTTCTTTCCAACCCATTGACCACCCCATGGAGGTTTTCAATCAATGAGCCAATCTAAGGCACCTCCAAGGAGGTTTTCACCTTATATTTAATTTTTTCTCTTTTATTTTTCATTCTTATTTCTTTCTCCTACCCTACCCTACTTGTAAAACAAAATCACTTTCAAGTATAAGAATACTTCCAATGGAGCCATGTGCACATCAAAATGATAGACAAAATGATGCGGAGGCTTGAAATGTATGCTTTGACATGTACCTGGATTTCAGAGACCAAATGATTTGACTTTTAAAGAATCAAGCATAGTTTAGGAAGAGAGTGATGTTGCAACTTAGTGATTGTCTGGAACCATATTTCAATATAGTTGTGATGTCCTTGGTCCTTTTGATGATTTGGATCATTCTTCATGTCTTCTTCTACCACGATCTTCACACCTTCCTCTTTTTTCTGATCTTTCTCTTGAATACATTGAGGATTTAATGGTAACCATGAGGGAGCTCTCTCAATCTTTGATTTTGATGTCTTCTCTTCATCAAGTACAGCCCATGTTTCTTTGATCTTCTCTTTTGAATCTTCTTCTTCTAGATGTGGTTCTTCAATGATATCAATATAATCTCTTTTTTGCAATATTATTCCTGAGCTATAGTGAATAACGTTGAGCTCAAGAGGAGTTGTTTGGAAGTGTTGTACCTCAGCATTGTAAATGGGTTGAGCTACTTCAATGTGTTGGTTTGGGAATGGTGGTACAGGTAGTCGAGTGGGAGCGTATATCTGAGATGGATGTGGATGGGGTTGTGGTTGGGTAGGTGGTGGAGGCAGAAGAGCAGGAAGAGAGATGTATTGGGGCCTCCACCCTTGATGAGATGCATTCCACTGAGGTTATGGCTAAGCATAGGGTTGACATTAATGGGTGTCTAGTTGAGCATGATATGGAGATGTGAAGGACCAAGGAGGAGGTGTGGACTAGGAAGGATGAGCAAGGGGGCCCTGAGAAGGTATGGATGTGACTTGGATGGGGTTGTAGTATAGCTGAGATGTCACTTGCATCCCTTGCTGATATGGTCTAGGTCCATGTGGCCTCCTTTGGTTTATGTAATAGATCTGTTCAATGGCTCCTTCGGCCCCTTGGTCTATAGCTTTAAGTCTGGGCAAGGAAGGGCACTTATCTGTGGAATGATTTTCTTTTCAGACTGAACAAACATCTATAGAGCTCAATGGGCATTCATTCCTAGGATGCCTCCTGGTGCATCTAGGGAAAAAAATGGACAAAGCTCTCTCTACTTCCTCTTGTTTTCTTCTAATATGTAAGGTATCCATTTTCATGGCAAGAATCTACGGCATCTCACTCTTGAATTCTTCCAACATGTTTCCGATTTCACCTTTAATGGATGAGTTGGAAGAAAAGGTACTGCCCCCAACATTTTTTTTTTAGCCATTGGCTCTAGAGGAATATTTTCTTCTTCTTCTTCTTCCCCTATAGGTTCTTCAAATATGTCTCGCTGATCACCTAAGGGTTCATCCTGATCACAGCCATCAAAGACGAGAGAAGGTTGACAGTGTGAAGCATTGGGGGTGTTGGGAAAAAAATTTCCTGAGTTATCTCTATTCCTATGAGGCATGAAAGGAAATATTTTTGGTTCGTTTTTGTTTCTTTTTCTCACACTGATAGTACCTACAAAACTGAAATTGATTGAACAAAAAAATTTGCAACTACCTGAAATGAACTTATTTAAATGAAATTTTCATAATTGAAGAGGAAAGAAAAGAAATGCAGAACTGAAGGGAAACAAGGACTAGTATAATTTTGCTAAAATGAAATTTGCAGAATTGAAAAGGAAAGAAAGGAAATGCAGAACTGAAGGAAAAGGAGGACTGGTCTACTTTTTCTAAAATAAACTATTAGTAGAATGTTGCTATAGAAAATTGAAGAAAGAAGTAATCACAAAATCCTCTGACACTTCCCCGACAACGGCACCAAAAAGTAATGAGCACCAGTATTGCAACAATAATGTTGCAACTCCTAGGTTGCCTACTTTACTCTTATCAATCTGGTAATTTGTAACAAACTTGGAAGCATCGGTGTTGTATGCACAACTACTAGTTGTTACTACAGGTTGTCACTTGGCCAGCCGACGCAAGATCACTAGGATTTCAAGCCAACTTCTATGGATTCCAAAAGAAGCTCCATATGTGATGAAAGGAGAGAAAGATAGATGTTATTCTAACTGTGGAAAGGAGAAAGACTGAAATGTAAAGCAAAACCAGTGAACCCTAATTAACCAACTAATTCTACTTTTGTAGAAAGTGCTATGAAAACCATGAAAGGAATGCCATTACCTATTCAAGGAAGTAAAAAACATCTAACTATGCTATTTCTAAAAGCAAATAAGAAAAAAACATATTTTTGGATTTTTATGTATTTTTATGTGAATTTGACATGCATGTAATCTATTGTGTGTGAATGTAGTAGCGAATAGGTGGCGTTGAAGGGCTGTTTTGGGACTTGAGAAGATGTATGATGGTGTGGATGGGTCCTAGGAAGTCTTAGGTGGCCTTATGGAGGCTTTTCCCCACTCGGCCTTCAAAAGTAAGCCTACAGGAAAATCTACAAGACAACACAGGAAATCTACGAGAGGAAAAATAACGTTCTACAGGAGGCCTATAGGAGGAGGCTGAGAGTAGGTTTCACTGTTTTGAGGCTATGAGAGTGGGTGAAAGAGGTATATTAAGGTTAGAATGAGGTGTTAGGGCACCTATGCTCTACCATGAACCACCAGGAGAGAGAAATATGATTGGATTTGCTCAAGGAGAGACGAAGAAGTTATATGGAAAATGCAGGAAACTGAGGCATAATTGAGGTGAGACTTGGGCAACCTGTAGGGCATGGATCATATGGAGGATGGGATGGCTGATAGGCTGGCCTACTTCTAGAAGAGATTTGTTGCAAAGGAACTGATAGTCAACCAATAAGATCAAACAAGCAATGGAATGAGTGCATCTAGAAAAATAGAGTTTTGCATCAAACTAGCCTAAACTATGATCTATGAAAGGAAATGCTGAGGAATGCTAGAAGAAAGGAAAGCATGAAAGAATACTATTGCAAATAAGGAAGTTAGCATGATGAATAAGATCTAAAGCAAAGCAAAACTAGACTATTAACCACTAAAAAACTGCAAACACTAGAATTCCTATGAATGAGGAAAATCTGTGTTTTTGGGGCATCAAGAGGGTCTTTCCCTCCAATCATGGTCCCAAAGGGAGGAAGAGAGGCCAAGGCACTATTTCTAGCCTTTTTAATCTTCTTTTTATCACTGATTAACTTGCTATAGAGAGCACAAATGGAAGCAAACTACTGAATCATCGAAAGCAACCTATTCTTAACCATAAAAGAAACACATATAACAACAACCTAATCTACAAACTGAACTAAAACATACAAATACAAGTAAAGAGAAGCTTGGATGCTTGAATTGGGCCCTAACCCAAGAGCTTCAGCCCTTTGAGATAACTCAGTGCTAACTAAAAAAGGATTCCATCTTTATTTCAAAACAATAACAAGATTACATGAAACTATCTAAAAAATAATAAGCTCGAAGTTGGAGCAGAGTTTACATAGGTAAAAACTCCACAAAAATCTAACCCTAGTGAGGCCCTAAGACTCTCTACTTATACAAATTAAGCTACCATCAGATTCCTTAAAATCAAGGAGGCTTGGCTCCCAAAACTCGATATAATCATGAGTCACCCTCGACTTGCTCGGCTACTTTCTAGTGCATGATTTGACTGCTTGTACTCCGAGCTAAATGAATGGGAATTTGAAGTGATGAGAAATAAATGAGGGGGATTCCCTCCTATAAGTCCTCTCCTTTGTCCAATTCGAGTTATTGCTACCATTGGTCCATTGGATCCTTGACTTTGACCTCAAAACTCATCAATAATCTGCACTAAATAGATGTTAGACCACATGTCACAATAACTAACTCAACTCACTCTATAAGCATAAATATAATCAGAAAATCATGTAATAAGCTAAGAGAATAGTTGGTTTGACTAGGTTAGGAGGAAAAATGAGCCCATATAATTACCCATTTATGAGGCTCATCACACATCGTTTAGAGCACACCTAGAGATGTAGACGATCAAATTTCTATGAGCTTTCCTACTCATGAAGATGTCAAGTTGTTCATAGACAAGAATATAAGGATATCCCAACAAGCAACATCATGAGCAACAACTAAAGGTAGCATACTGAATGCAGTGAATGCAACAAACTTAGTCGATGCAATGAGTGCAAGGGGAAGGTTATTGTTAACACAAAGGCAGAACAAAGTTGCAAGATCAAGTAGATCCACTGAAAATGAAAGCAACATTGGAGACTCAGGCTATGAGGTGAGGGCATGACATGAAGATTGCGTGAAGAGAGAGAATGGAATAGAGAAGGATTTGCATGTGTCGAAGTAGCAACTCAGGAAGAACATGAATATACATAGGCAGATGAATGAGTTGCGGAAGGAACAAGAACAAAAGTGGGTTCAACATTCACTTGCAGATGAAATTAAGCCCGTACAGGTTAAAGATCCACCCGAGCAGCTAACATGGAGAAGACATGGTGAGAAGTGTTTTTTATCGTATGCAAGGGATTCAACAACATGCATCTCAGTGTGTGCACACATGCAATCCAACCCATTCAACACACTCACCAATGCAAAGACAAGAAGCAAGTCCAACTAGAGCTGAATAGGTACTTCAACACTTTGATGCACATGACCACCATCACACACTTGAAGATCAACACAAACACTATGCATCAGTGTGTTTCTGGTTCAGCCACACCCAAGAAGACTATGCCCCATGTTAGAAAACAAGTTGGATGAAGGGTTAGAACCAATGAACCGGCTACAATAGAGGCACGAGTTCACTTCAACAAGATGTCACCATGAGGTGCATACACACCATCATGAACTACCAAGCTTGGCATCATCTCGCCACCTTCGCCATCACAAGAATTTCAAAGAGTTGGTCTCATCACAACATATCATGCGTTAATGATGTATTGCAAGGCTTCTTCAAGCCATGTTGTCTCGCATGAGTACATGTGCATTGTGATGTTGAGTCATGTCAAGTGTAAGTCAAGTGTCAATAGTTGGATGTAACAATCATAGAGTAGGTGAATAGTCATGAGAGTAGTTGAACTATCACAAAGTGGAATGTCAAGGGTCACCCCACCCTTTGCTATAAGTAGTCCCTCATAACTCAATGTATAGGCTTTTGGTTAGCCAATCTTATGATAAGACTATCTTAGAAAGATCTTGGACAACATTGTAATGTGCCTTGGCTTCTCCACTGCATGGAGCAAGTTCATCTCTTTGGAGGAGTAGGAAGATGTGGTTGTAATGTTCCACTATTGGGGCTAGCGGGTTTACATGGATGTATTGTATGATTGGAACTTACACTTCTTTATATAATAAGAGCCAACACATTTTCACACATGTATTGTATCTATTGTAAGATTGATCTTTAACACTTGTAAAGCATGTTTCTTTAACATGTGTTCTACATTTGAATTATTTCATTTCTTGTAAGGCATAATCTATTAATGGAAATGTATTGTATATGTTGTTAATGCTACCCTATCCATGTTGACTACTCAGTGTGACATCAGACAAACCTTTCATATGAAGCTCATTGTAACAACCGTTGAACTCGTTTGGACTGATCCATGAGTGTTGCATGTGTTATCTTACCTTGTATGTTGTCACTGTTGTATCCATGTGGAATGATCCACAAGAAGATGTGTATGTCTTGAATGTTTTTTATTCCTAGCCAAGTTGTAACTGATCCCTTTCAACCTGGAACTCACCTTCACCCTCATCTCAACCCACCTGTGTCAGAACCTCTCATACACCTTCCTTGACTCACTACAACAGTCAGACATTTGCTACTAAAAAATTTACCCTACTTTCCTTTGTGTGACATAGCAGTCAAGGCATTACCTTACAACCCACTGTTGGGACTCATACACCAAACAATCTGAGCTCTAATTGGGACTTTTTACCGAAGAGATCCCCTTACATGTTGGTGGGTCCAACACCACCAACATGATGTATAGCCCAAAATATACCATAACTGATTTTGGCATGAGGTTGTTGGATGCCCCTAAATCCAACGTATAGTTATGTAGTAACTTATTGTGAATTTTTGGTTAATGTAGAAAGGAGGACTACCATCGTATATTCTTCCATGTGATGCCCACAATCCACATGTGAAAGACCTTCTTAGCTTTTGAGAATGTCATTGTGAGTGACATGTTTAGGTGGAATCATGATTTTATGTATTAGTGGCTGGTAGTTAAGGCTATGTGATAGTTCTAATCAAGGAACATGGAATTTTATTTTTCTTAGTTCTTACTCTAGGTTAGAAAGAGAAGATAATTTTTGTTCTTCCTCCTTTATCAGTTGACTTTGAGGTGGAGTAGGCATGAAATCTTTAGGAAATTTTACTTCTAACATGTAGGATGGGTTTTCATCTTGAGGATTCTTCCTCCTCTTCATTGGGACCTCTTGTGTTCTTTTGAAGTGTTCAAGAGGTAGGAGATGTTGGTTTTTGTAAGTTCGGAGTTAGGTGAAAACATTGTAAGTTTGTTTCGTTTATTCTATGTCGATCAATTTATTCATTTCTTTGATATTTTCTTTGGATGGATTGATGGTACTGAAAATTCATCAACTAAGGGTGGCTCCTCGATGTGAACTCCCAATTAAAACTCACATTTTTGGAGTAGGAGCCCCATCTAGAGTATTGGCTCGAATGCTATGTATCCTTGTAGATTTTACTTGGCTACCATGTTCATCATAAGAGAGTAATACGCGGGTATTTTGGGATCAACAAGTGAATATGCCTTGTGAAATGTTTAGTTGCAAAAATTATCAAGGTCATTTTACCAAAAGGGAAGAGATAGTGGGCCCTTTAAAGACAAGTAATAATACTAATATAGAAAAGGAATATGAGCATACACATATGAATGAATCATTGACCAACCAACAAAATAGTTCACAAGGAAGCAATGATTATTAAATAAAATACAACACACCTTCAAAACTATAAGAACTAAATCCACCGAGATAGTTCAATTTCCTTTGTATAGATGAAAACAACATACATTGCAAACATTCAAAGAATAATCTTACAATATTTACCACATCTGCATGAAATCTTGTTGGCTCAATGAGATTCTAAATTAAGTTCCAAGATACATCAAGATAGTTAACACCACTAACCACAACAACGAAGCATTAGAGCAGCCACTTGCTCACCCAAAACAACTATCTTCCTCTCTAATGCTTGGTAGGAGGAGCCAACATGAAATTACTTTGCATGAATAACTAGGGTGTATATATAAAGCTTGGGGTGATCATTCACCTCCCTTGTGACTCGTGAACTACCCTCATGACCATTTGAATTCTATATGACCTTTTTCCTCCCACATGACTTTTCACATTACATGGATGACTCTTGGAGTTCCACTTTACATTACATTTTACAATATATAATTACATAATACATGAATTATGTGGCACATGATGACTCATGAGATGAGATGACTTGACACTAATGAAATGGATTGCATGATGACATGGCAATGTCAAGTCACTCTTTGTTTTTTTCTTTATGTCTTCTTAAAAGATGTTTCATCTTCTTCTTCTTCCTCCTTGTTATAGACATATTTGGGCACTACAACCCCAATCAGATATGTTGATAAACCAAGGGCTCGCAAACCCCTAAAATTGTTGTTTCATACCCTAAAGGGTGAAGGTCAACTGACTACATCATTTCCCAGGAGTTCTCCCTGAAAAACTACTCAGAACTGGTCAAAACTAGACCATACAGACTGCCCCATGCTGAGGGTGTGATGGAACTCACCTATTACACACAAGGGGTGCAATGCATACTAAAAATCCCTTTTGTAGGGTGCGATGAGCGAGAGCAGACAAATGGCAGAGGCTATTTGCTAGGTGGAAGCTCAGAGAATCTTCTAGAAACTACTCATATGACACTTGCCTCTCTGAATTCACCGAGGGATGAGCAAGAGATCATGAAATCTCCAAGTGGAACCAAGAACTATCAGTGAAATAACACTAATCAAAATCATAGAAGGTGACTCACCACCCTGAAAATATCTATATATGGATCCCTCATCCTAGAGATCTAGAGGCTGGAATTTTGTATTTTGGAAGGAAGTGTTGTTGGTTTCTCTGTGAATCATTTTATTATTGGGTGATCTAGCTTTTCGTGAGGTGAAAAGGGCTTTCATGCTAGGAGGATGGTGTTGGATCAGATAGCTGGGTTGTAATCCTCTCTTCTACTAGTTCTATCAATAAAGCTATTTGAGTTTTCCTTCATATGCTTGTATATTTCTGAATCTTGTATCTGTGTATGAATTTGTATGGTTAATGTACATCTAATTCTACATTGTTTATGGTATCATAGATCTCTATGCTTTGATGGTATTTTTCTTCTTTGACTCTACAAGTGTTCCTTGAATCGGGACAAGTGAGAAAGGAGTGGCAAAGCTCTATCAAAGGATAGAGGAAAAAAGCAAGGAGCCAAGTGAAAGACTAAGGTTGGTGCTCTCTGCTTCTCTCTCATCTATCTCCCATAAACGAAAACACATGTTACTTTGAATTGTTTGTTTCTAAGATAGCTACTTGTCTTAGTGGGACTAGCAGATCTGAATAGACACTAATTTTCCCAAAAACACTCCTCCTCATAACCTGAAGGTAAGGAGTATTCAATGTGATAATGATCTTCTATATTCTATTGTAATATTGTGTTCCCTCATCTTCTTGCCTAATGTTCATCTTATCTCCTCAAATCATTATGTTTATTTTAGCATGGTCTCCTTCTCCATCTCCTTCATTATCATCCTGTCATCACATAATAGGATACCTTCAACTAAAATCCACTCATGAAAATATGACATCATTATGATAAAACCCTAATCTAATATTCTTCATGAAATCACTTTTTATGGATGGAAAATGTGACTAGTTGAGTCACTGATTCATGGATTACACAATTCTAGAGGCCAAGGTCTAGGACTAAGGCTTGAGACTGTGTAATGCATAGTTTATTATTGAGGCTGGAGGCTTGAACCTTGATAATGTGCAATGCATAGTTCTACAGGCCTATGTAGAGGGACTGCGCAGTTGAGGGACTCAAGGGTTGACGTTGGAGGCTTAGGCTTGAGACCGCACAATGCATAGTTACCAAGGCATGTGATGAGTTACTCTGTAGTTAAGGAAACCAAGAGTTTAAGCTTGAGACTTGAAGTTTCCCATTGTGTATTTCGGGAGGGAGAGAGGCCAAGTGATTGTGCAATTGTTTAGTTCAAGAGCTCAAGACTGAGGCCTGATGCTTGAGACTATACAGTGCATAGAGAAGGCTTGCAAGAGGTAAGGATTTTGTAGTTCTAGATCTCAGGTGTTGGCCTTGAGCACTAAGATTACACATTGTGTAGTTCTGAGAGGAAAAACCTATGCTTTGCACAATTTGAAGAGACAAGTTTGCTTCTTGAGGATTGTGACTACGCAATGCATAGTTTAGGAGGTTTGGATGAGGCTGAGTGGACTGGTCAGGGATTTTTCCCAATATTAACTAACCTTTGGGCCAGTGAAATCAAGATGAACAAAACAAGACTCTAATTATGATCTCACACTTAGATTACTTTTCAACTCAACAAGGAACACTTGGAACACATGAATAACACACTTTGCTCAATGTGACAACTTTGTGATGACTGACACCAAGTACGACACTAAAGATACACTTTGTGACAACAATGATGACACTTGTGTGATAAAGCTCAAAAATTTGTTAATGAGTGTGAAACATGTTTAAATGTTAAGAAAAACTCATTAACGTAACAATTACCTCCTAAAACAAACCAAAACTCCACTTTACATGATAAGCGACAACTTCCCATGCCAAAACATGACATTTTGTATATGGAAATAGAAGTGTGAACGACACTTGTGATATGAAAAAAATGATGGAAGTGAAACATGCCAAGTAAATATAACACTAAATGAAACTAATTAAGGTGAAAGAAATAGTTGAGAACATGGAAGTGACACTTGTGAAAGCGAAGGCATGGAAGAGTGAAAGTTTGCAAAACTCACTGAAATAGAAGTACAATTGCAACCAAAAGTGAGATATTGTCAATGAAATCATGAACTAACTACCAACATATGTTAATCATTGTAAAAACAATATCTTGATGGACCACCCTATGCTTTTTAAAGCTTGTGTAACAAAATGCACACATGAACTTGCTGTGAACTGAGCATGTGTAAGAAAGTGGCTTCAACACTTACAATTCAAGAAGAGATCTCAAGTAATTAACAAAGCATCAACTAACCAAGAAATGGTTATGAAATGATTGATCATAAGATCCATTATAGGATCCAAAATTCAAGTGTAGGAAAAATTTAGGAGGGTGTTTTCCATTGTGACAACACCTGGCAACACATTGGTAGAACTCCAGCTTCTCTTCCTTGGTAAATTATTTGTGCAAGGTCTAGTCCTTCAGGGAGTATTGATTCATCATCTACATTACTTTAGCTTCCCCACTTAGTTCATATGTAAACACAATCCCCTTCATTCCTTCTCATTTGAACACAAACATATGACCAACAATATCACAATGTTTTGAAACAATGAAGGGTAATCTAGTTTGTGAGATTTAGATTTTCAGAGTACAGTTTTTTAGCTTTGGTGTCATTCCACTCTAGATAGTACCGTGACAGAGTCACTTTAGGAACACACACATTGCTCCATTGCCAGCGAGCTTTGACATTACCTTGACGAAATTTCTTGCTTCACATCCTTGCATAATAATCCTTTCTCTTCTTTCACCATTATTTATTTATTTTATAGGATTGTGCATCAACACTTATTCATTTCATGGGTGAAAGAGGGATCCTGACTTATTGAGAGAAGAAGAGTTTGTTCCTTCAGAGAAGCATATCTAAGACCTCTGATATTGGTTTTCTTGATTATATTTTCCCCGTGTTCTTCTCTACTAATTGGATAATGATGGATAACATAGGAACATAAAGAACTGAGTATAGGCATGAGGTTTTGAGAGTAAAGACATATATCATGGTTTGAAACAGAGCTTTCCTCATGCAAGGATCATATTTTCCATTAGAGCATCATCAACCAATGGATAACCAAGTTGAGGAAGAAGGACTGATGGTTAACCAAATGTTGCAGTGTCACAAAGACCTTTTCTATTTTGCAACATTGTCTTTGAGACAAAGGTAACATCCTTCATGTGAAGTCTTATTTAAACAAAACAAAAAGTAAGAGAAAATACATAACAACAAAACCAAAATAAAAAAGACAAAACAAATGGAGGCTAAACCAATAAATAAAATGCAAGACAAAAGTAGAAAAAAAATGCAAGACTATGAAAAGTGACTGCACGATAAGCACAGGAGGGTGAAACTAAAATGTAGCTAGACCTACTCCTAGCCTATCCATCTAGAAGATCAGGGTAAAGTGTAATGAAACTTCCAGTGAAGACCCCATAGTTTTTACTGATCCACAATCACAAAGATATGACCAGTTAAAATTGATATAAAGGAAAGCATAACAAAAAAGATAAGAGCTTGAATAACTTGCACAAAAAAATTGAAGGTATTTCTTGCTAGCAGATAGATATGTCATAGCCAGCTACTTCTACCCAACTTGTGATCTCAAGTTTTTGATGAATATTACAAATAGAAAAGACTCAAAAACTTCTTATGAATGCACCTTCATTTGTACCATCCTTCTCAGAAAGCATGAGAAAATATCAAAATTTTTTATTAGCAAACAGGCTCGCTAAGTAAGATTCTCCCAGGCAATCATAGATTAGACCATGAAATTCGAAACTATCCTCTTGAAAACCTAGAAATCCTTGAAAAGTTGAAATTTCAATTAGAAGCAGACGATACAAATGAGAATATTGTGAGATAAAATGAATCTAATCATATTCATCATGTATGTAAGATGGTGAGGACTTGACATAACCATCAGTGAGTGTGTAAGTGCCTCAACTGCTTGAAAAGTACTTAGATAGTGAGATGTTAAACCGTACATATCAAAATATGTAGAAAAATTCATTGCATGTTATAATGGGAAAATGGTAAGTTAAATGATAGTCATCAGAGAGAGAATCATGATCAGATACAATGATTAAAGCATCAGATTCCTAGTTTGTAATTAATGGGGACAAATCAGTTTGAACAATTTTGTGAATGTTATTCTTAATAAGATCATCTTCCTCATGTGATGAGTGTAACAAAACATTTTCTTGTAATTGGTTAGATATTTCACTGACATCATGATCATTGAAAGAAGTGAAAAGGAATGCTAGTATAGAAAACAAATGAAACTAGTTAGGGTAAAATTAGTGAAGAAGAATTTGATTCATCGAATAACCCATGAATTCACTAGCACTGAAGAGGATTTAAGGGGTGACGAAGAAAAATATTAGTAAAATAACATTCACAATAAAAGCTAGGAGTTAACTATTCTAAAATTCATTTGATAGACATGATTCCTTTAGCCAAAGATAGTCTTTGAAATCATCAAATTTACAATTCCAAGTTTCTGTGAGAGGCACACACTCCAAACCTAAGTGAAGATAAAGATATTTGCATGGATATGAATAAACTATAATAGAATCCTGAGTCTGATCAAAAATTGAATCTTAAAAGTTTGAAAGATTATATCCGCAACACCATACATATTTCAAGAAGTTTGAAGGAATTTACATCAAGTGAAACCATGCATAAATAAGAGTTTTGTGAGGAAAACCAAACTTGACTCCGTTTGGGGATCTTAAGAGAGTTGCGAGATCTTGATATAACCAACAACAGAAGTTGAAGTGCCTCAACTCCCTGGAAATTCCCGAAACATTCAACGATTTTAAAATCACATTTTGAAGATTGAACTAGATCGTACATGGTATTTCGATAGCTACTTTCACTCATTTCATTGAGACTACTATTAACCTTATGGAAACAATATGTGTCAATCATTTAATCAGATTTTACAACTTCAACAACCATATTACTCAAGTCAAAGGATTCTTTTGATCACAAATCTATAGATGTACGAATTGGAGTAATTTCATGAGGAAGTTTATCTGAAGAGTTGTCTTCATGCAAAACAAGAGATGATACTAGGTGGAAAGGATACTCAATGATTCAATTTTTTTCTTTCTCATCATGTAAAACTTCACTACCTTGTGTGAATTAGGAAGTGAACTCATCCGATGGAGAACTTGAAGATCATGGAGTATCTTCATCGCAAACAGAAGATCTCAAGGGATAGTGAGATGAAGAGGAATTTTCGATAAAACATTTTCTTTGGTTGGATCAGATTCTAGATCTAATTATGTCAAATAAAGATATTCTGGAGGAGCCATAAGATTAGTTAGTGTATTTGGGTATAAATCATCCCATACAGTAATGGAGCCAGAATCATTAGGATGATTTGTGTTTAAGACTTTAGACTCATCAGGAAAATTGATTCTATTCGATTCATCATTGATATTCTTAGATTCATTATCAACCAAGATTTAAGCAATGCCATCTTAGCATAGTGGACTCTAAGAAGTAGGATAAATATCGAAATAATCCTTACCTTCTTTGTCCTATACCTATGAAATGTGACTACCTTACACTTGTTCACTGGTTAGATTTCGAAGAGATTGATTGGCTAGATTGAGGGCCAAGGGGTCATGAGAAAGATATGGTAGAGGAAGACAAGTATCCAAACCAAATCCAATATTTGGATTATGAGTAGTAATATCATCTTCTGGAATGGAGAAATTATTCTTTACAAAGGCTTCATGAACCATTTCGATATTTCCTCCATGGATCTAAATCATGAAAAGTGAAAGGAGGATGAGGAGATGGATTAGGAATTTGATTAGCATATTTCCCAACTTTATTATCATCGAAAGGAGGCACCCTCTAAAACCATAGGTGTCTTAAAATTTACAAGAGTTGGGGGAGTAGAGACATCATGTGGTTCAGGTTCATCACGTAAAGAGATATGAACCAAATGTTCAAAATTTTGTTTCAAAAAATCCCAATTTTTATCTTCTTATAGAAATCCACAACAACTATGAAAGAATCAATCAAAGAAATCCTCAACTGATTCATTAGGGTTCATTGTTAACTGGTTAATTACCTTAAGAAAATCCTTGTAGTCATACCTATCGAAGGCATGATAAAGATCCTTAACGAAATGATGAAAATAATGTATGGAATAAGATGGTAAGGTATGACACCATAGATTAACACAACCTTGAAGGGTGATGAAGAAAGTCACACATGCAAAATATTCATCATCAATTTCATAATATTAAAAAAAATTAAGAAAATCTAAAATGTATTAAGTTATGGATGTTCGATCCTGACCATCAAAATTCATTGAGACAAGTGATAAAGAGGTTCATCACGTATTGAATGTTTACCAGGGGAGAGGTTAGAAAAATATCCTAGGAGTATGATTTGAGGATGAACCATTTCAGACAAGATGTTCAAAACAAACTCAACGAGAACCTCTTATCATCTAGCCCTCCTTCTAGCACCATTTTGTTGACAGTGTTGGATATTCATCAAATAGGGTGTCTCCCCGATGTGAAGTCCTAATTAGACCTCACTCCATTTGGAGTAGGATCCCCATCCAGATTATTGGACCAAATACCATATATCCTTGTACATTTTCCTTTGCTACAAATTTTAGCACAAGAGAGTAATACACAGGAATTTTCGGATCAAAAAGTGAGGATGCCTTGTGAAATTCTTAGTTGCAGAAAGTATCAAGGTCCTTTTATTGATAGGGAAGATAAAAGCGGCCCCTTTAACAAGTAATAGTACTAATCTAGAAAGGGCACACAAGCATACACATATGAATAGATCGTTGATCAACCAACGAAATAGTTCACAAGAAATCAATGATTGTTAAATAAAATACAACACACATGCAACAAGATAAGTACCAAAGACACCAATACATTCAATTACCTTAGTATAGATGAAAACTACATATGTTGAAACATTCAAAGAATGGTTTTACAATATTCACGACATATGTATGAAATTGTATGGCTCAAGGATCTTCTAAATTAAGTAAAAGTTAAAAGATATATAAAGATAATGAACACCATGTTAGAGTCGATCAGGTCAGTCCTCTGTCAGAGCTCAAAACACTTTATACATTTCATTTTTAAGTGTCCCGCTCCATCCACCCAGCTGCATTCCGCTAGGGGCATGCAATAATCTGACGAAGAAGGTCATGCTAGTCATTCCCCCTCATGTTTGGCTCCTGTTGGCTCAAGTCTTTTGTCAATAATCACCAAAGTCCATGATAGTCAAGGTCTGGTCCTTTAAAGGACAAAAGCCATTTTCGATGTTTAGCTCTAGGGATTCATCAATTTGGTATTTAAACATATTCAATAAAGCCATGTAGGCCAGAGTGAAGCCCTTACACAGCTATGGTTCAGAGAGTTTCATCATCATGTGGATACACTTCGACTGTTCTTCAAAACTCTGTTTTGAAGAAAATTCAAACAATGTCATTTTTGATAAAATTTTCAAAACAAATCGTCAGTTGATTTCTTCATATGTAGTTATGGTTTCCATGGCCAATTGTCCTGTCATGCAATCCCTAAAAAGAGTGCTAAAAATTTCATCATTTGAGCTAAAATTTCAAAGGGAAAGTGAAAATCAGTGTGTTTTAAAGTCAGTGAAAAAGTGTCAAAACTCAACATTAGAAAAATGGATTTTTAAGTAAGCAAAAATTTAACCCATCACTTCCAAAGCTATATATACAAGTTTTCATCAAAATCAAAGTCATTGTGCTGATCCAAGCCTTAGAGAAATGTTGCAAAGGGTTTGAGTGTGCATCGTGCGTGTTTGAGTGAGTTGGAGGTAGTTTCAAGGACCACGGTGCATATACTCAAGGGCGCGCTGCACATAGAGCTGACCCTCCGTTCAAATTTTCAATGGGCATGGTGCACTAGGTTTTGCGTGCGATGCACACAGACCAAGTGCTGAAACAGTGCCGAATCACCTCAAAACTTTTGTGAAGTCCATCAAAGTGAAAGGTAGGCTCTATGATATGACTTGTTCATAAAACTTTATAAATGATATGGTGGTTTATAGAGATGTTTGAATGCAACCAAATTCATAAAATCAACCACAAGAAAACACCAAAAACCATGATGGCTAGGGTTGCCAAAATGTGGTGTTAGTGCCAAGGTTCCATTTCACCCATCATTTTCCCCTCACCTACCATTTTTTCTTATCCTCCCTTTCTCATTTTTCCTATTATCCATACCCTATCAAAATACTACCAAACCCTCTCCCCTATCCCTCCACTCTTTGGTCAACATAACACCCCAAACCCTACCTTGTCAAAACCCCAAACCCTACCCTATCAAAATACCCAAACCCCTCCCATATCCCTAAACAAACTTCTCCCTATAACCCTTATTCCCATCGTATTACTCCCTTCCTAATACTCCCAGTTTCATTGTTCCCCTTGGTGATAGATATCACAAAGGCACCCAACCTCACACCATCATCAAAGGGCAGCCTAAGCACAGTACACACAACAGCCATGACATCACAGCATTCGTTAGAGTATGAGATGGAGACACAAGGTGACTCATCCTCAAAAGAGTAGGCTCCTAAGAGACATCACAAGAGTGGAAAACATGTTAGGGATGAGCCCACTACCCTCATTGAATTACAAGCATGCCCTCTTGCCATGTCATGTTTCCAACACCTAGCATGTTTTGAATTTTTTCAAAGGGTGGAAAATGTTAGAGTTCATCGTGAGTTGGCCCATCTATTTGTGCTTCATCTACATGGAGGTCAGTCTATCTTAGCCAAGGTCACTTTCACATTGACACCCGAAACTATATCAGTGGCAACGGGCATACCAAATGTTGGAGAATAATGGCATAAGAAGAAGAAGGTGGATAGGCAACACTATGAGCCTTACATCAAGGCCAAATCCTTGAGTCAGCTCACAAGAATATTTCCCTTCAGATACTTGAAAGATGAGTATGCTCCACTCATGAAATTGATCATGAAGTACTTCAGCTGTGAGGGGAGGTTCTCTCGACTATATGCCTGTCAGATCCAGTTGCTCATGCACTTTACCAGGGTGAGGATGATGAACTTCCCATTTCTCATATGCAGGAACATAGAGAGGATGAACACCTTCATGCTACATAAGACCCCTCAGCAGAAGCTTAACAGTGTGTATCATTTTTCTCTTATCCAGATTTTGGTGGATCATCAGTTGGGATTGCAGGGCATTGCTTGGGAGGACTTCATCTCTCGTGACTTCTTCAGCACATCACAGGTACTATCAGAGCTACAGCAAGAGATGGGTGGTCCTTCTCATCAATATGAGCACCATGAGACCACTACCATGCCAGTTTTTGTTCCATATCAGAGAGGAAATAGGAACTTGTTTGTAGCAGCAAAGCGAGTGTTATCTCCACCCAGGGTGGAACGGGCCTCACTTCCGGCATTAGTGACACAGGTACTACAGAAGAGAAAGAAGCCCGTGCATGATGAGGGGCCATTAGGTGAATAGGAGACTGATGTCATCCTCATTCAGGATGATGAGGCAGAGGGGAAGAATGCCCGACTTAGGACGACCATTCAAGAGCAGAACACATAGATCCAAGACTTGTCACTCAATGTGGAAAGGGCCAGATGGATCATGAGGTATCTAGAGTAGAGGAACAAGCAGCTTGAGTACCAGCATGCAATCATGGAGCTGCAAAGCATCCGTGAGAATCGACAAGCTTCCCAGCAAATGAGGAACAACCTCACTACCTTGGAGTGAGAGATCAACAACGACCGTCAGCCTTGGTTAGAACGGATCAATATCCACCTAGAGAGACTGCTGGAGAAGGCCAATAGAGACAAAACCATATTGAGAAGGATGGCTTGTCATTACAGGGCACGGAACATGAGTGCAAAGGCCTGGATAAGGAGCTTGAAGGCTAAATTGAGCATAGCAACAAAAGAGGAAAAAGAGGCAAAAGAGCAAGATCGACTTTGAATCTTGGCTGAAGCTTTTGTGGCCTAGGAGAGTGCCTCTTAGAGAACCTCCAGCCTAAATTCCAAGAAATTTGGGACAATTTTGGTCACATGGAAATTTTTGGTCACAAACACAGGTTTTTTCTCCCTGTGTGTCGCGCCACTGCCACAACGCGTAGGATTGGGAGCTCCAAATGAGAAATGGCTTGCATTTTTGGATTCATCATGCAAAATCATGACCACTGGCACTCAGGCAAGAAACTTGGGCATGATTTGAGTCTCCAGGAGGTCAAACACACCCAACAAATGGCCTCACTGCCCCTATTTTGACACATAGTAAGCAGTCTTGGGAGAATGAAGATTTGGAGGGGAAAATTAGCTCCAAATTCAAAAATTCCACTTGGTTTGGAAAGTAGACAGGACGAGCTTTCCAAAAAGTACACTTGAGCACATTTTTGACTACTACAAGTGACTCAAAACGGGCCCGAAAGTGGCGCAGTGCATATAGAAAATGGCGCGATGCATATAGGAAACAAGGCCCAATTTGCCTCTGTTTCACGAAATTTCGATTCGCGACTTCTCATAAGTGGGCCCTCTAATCTACACTTCACTTTTTCAGCACCAAAGGTATCATTTAAAGTATTTTCACTCCAGATGGGATTCTATCCAAGTGGCAAAGGAAGGCAAACAGTCACCCAAGCCATTTGTCATGTTTGTGATGCTGCACCTGTAGCTGATGTTTGGCTCTCCACCTTCATTTTGTAATGATTCGAGTAAATCCCCAACTCTTGGGTGTTCTATCTATTCATGGCACATTCTATATATTGTATTCAAACTATTTGCAAAGGGTTGGTTGGCTTGTAACTTCTGGGAGACTGTGGGAAAGAAACTATGTTTCTTCATTGTATATTTTTACAGAGGATTAATAAAAGTCAACAGCTCTATTTCATGAGATTCTTGTATTTGTGAGTGTAGAAAATGTGTCTCTTATGTTTCATATGTATCTTGTTATATTTCATAGTTTATTTCATATTCATTTCCAATGAAATTTTCTAAGTTAGACAAGGTAGAATTCAATTTTATTGCTCTGCCTGTGGGAAAATTTCATGTTCATTGTTCTTCCTCTGTTGAAAAGGGTTCATTTTGCCCATGCCCTTTTCACCCTCCTAATCAATCTCTCCATTTTGCTACTTCTCAAACTAAATTGCTGTACTCTCTGCCTATCTTGCTTCACGAAGTAATCTGTGCCTTTCTATTAAATTCTTTGTTCATTGTGGTCCATTGGCCCCATACCATCCCAGAAACACAGTCATTCATAAAAATCACTTCTTGTATCCCTATTCACTTACTAGCCTAAGATAAATATTTCACTGTAATTCATCTCAGGCCATTTCGTTTATCTATTCACTGAGTGTGACTCAGAGAGAGACCTCTCCTGTTCTGGTAGGGCTAGCTACCAGACTGAGTGTGGTTTATGGTTACCCTGAATTTTGCGTTCCTTCAGCCTAAGGCAGATTTAGGTGCTAACATAGTGGTGACTCCACTTGGGAACAAAATCAATCCCCTTGCTTCTTAATAATTCTAAGCTTCCAGATGATAAGTTTAGGATTTGATAGGCTGAGTAAAGTTGGTTGTGTCCTTTTATTTTTCTCAATAGCACGCTGGCTTCTAGAAGATACACTAGAGCTAATCCAGATCCTGACCCTTCACACATCTACGAAAATCCCAATTTGATTTCAATAATTCGTCATCAAGAAAGCTCTATATCGCCCGTGTTCAAATCCCATTCATGCTCGGACATTTTTGAGTATATTAAAGAGCTAGAGTTTGATGAGCAGTTTGAATTATCATTGTTCGAAACCAAATCCGAAAGGGTAGTTGACTCTACTATCCACAATCCATAGTTTCTTGTAGACTTGGAGACGGAAAGGGTTAACTCATCAATTCATAACTACATAGTAGCTCAGCTTCAAACTCCAATTGCTAGCCCCTTACAAACTGTGCACACTCTTCCAACACCTCCGAGGACAAATCCACCAAGAGTGATGGTTGCCCGTTTTCCACCTCTTGTTTTGTCTCAAGTTTTAGATGATATGCCTGCAAATTACCAAAGAAAAATCTCATTTTTTGATGGCACCCCTAATGGCATTACTACTCAGCAACATGTGGATAGAATGGCAGACTTCTATGAAATTCATGAGATCGATGCAGAGAATGTGGCAATGAGACTTTTTGTACAGACATTTGCAGGTGAAGTGAGGAAATGGTTCAGAGGTTTGCCGGCTGCTCGTATCACTACCTTGGCTGACCTACAAAGACAATTTTTAAACTGTTGGGAAGTGAAAAAGAATCCTCTTCAAATTTTTGCCAAATATGAGCAAATCAAAAGAAACGTTGGTGAGTCGGTCAAAGACTATTGCATTAGATTCAATTTAGTTTATAACAAAATTCCAGATCATCTAAGGCCACCTGTGGGACTAGCCATGGTGAAGTTCCCAGATGGCTTTGATGCTGACATGGCTTATCAATTGAGAGAAAGACAACCGACCACAATGGAAGACATGCAGAAGATAGCAGTCAGCGTTGAAGCAAATCTGCTGACCAAGGGATCTAGAGCAAAGGCATAGAAGAAGGTCACTACAAAGGAAGAATCTTCCTCGGTAGATCAGCTACTTCGGAAGGTAGAGCAGATGCTTGAAAGAGTGAAACTTGACAAACTGGAGCCATAATTTAGAAATCCTAACTTTCATGGGCAGCAACAACCATAGTATAGAATAAGACAGAGAGATCAGCGAACCCAAGAGCAGACTACACAACAGCCAATACAGACACCTTTGCAGCAAAATTTTTTGCATGGACCAGAATCAAATGAGGACGGGAATGTAATAGGTAAAGAAAATCACCTCTTTACTCCTAACGATTTGCCTATTTATCTCACTGAGGATGGAGAGTATGCAGAGAGTTCAGCTGTACACAAAGACATAGATTTCATTCTACCAAATGACATCGTCTTGCAGGAAGAATATGATGAATACCAAAGAGGCTATATGAATGATTTTTCCACCCAATAGCAGCGATATTCACTTAGAAATAGAGATGTGCTGGTCAAACCAATTCAGAAAAGGAAGGAGGTTGAGGCATCAAATAATGATTTAGCAGTTACACAAAGGAAAGGAAAGGAGGCGGTGGATCTGAGGAGTAGGAAGTCACCATCAGCAGATCCATCACATAAGCAAGTGGCAAGAAAAGAAAAGGAAAGGAAAGAAATCCCAATAAAGAGGTAGAAAATATTCCCACTTTTAATTTGGAAAATGAGATTTCTAAATTAAAGGTATCCATCCCCTTGACTGAAATAATGAAGAAAAGCAGTTATAAAGGACAAGTATCTAAAATGTTGAATTTGGACCCAATGTTCGACATAGTGAATGTCGAAGATGATCAACTTGAAAAGATTTTTGGGCCAGCATTGAATGGTGAGTCTCCTGATAGTGATGTGCCACCGTTTTATATCAGTTTAAGATTGCATGATTTTGTGTTACATAACGACATGTTCGATTCCGAAGCTTCTCACAATCTCATGCCCAAGGCAATCATGGATAATCTTGGTCTAGACATCACCCAGCAATATCATGATCTCTATTCATTTGATTCCAGCAGAGTAAGTTGTATAGGTCTCACCAAAGACTTGGTTGTGAGTTTGGATCAGCTCCCAATGAAGAATGTTTTGATGGATGTTGCGGTAGCAGATATTCCTCCAAGCTTTGGCATGCTTCTTTCCAGGTCTTGGGTAGTGAAATTGAAAGGGACACTACAGCTAGATTTCTCCTATGCAACGATTCCAGTGTTTAGACAAATGAGGAAATTGTATAGGGAACAAAAAATGAAATACATGATCACAAGCAAGGAGAAACCCATAAATCATCCAATTAACTATGTACATACATATTTAGAGTCTTTTGTTTTGTATTCAGATAGTTTCAATGATATAGATAGTTAGTTAGTAGAAGTAGATGATATTCCGGAAATAATAGAAAATTTCATAGGAGTTTTAAAGAATGAAGAACAAGAACAGCAGAACATCGTTGGGAAGTCAGCTAAAAGTAATGGACAACAAGCAGACAAGGCACAACAAATAGATTTCCAGCACTTGCAAGAGGAGGAAGAAGGTTTGTGGACCATGGATTTCAATGGAGCAGTGGGAAATGATGGCGCTGGAGTTGGAATTTGGGTACGCAGTCCTTTCTCCACCCCAAACAAAGTCCCTAGTAACGTGCGGGTATGCTCTTACAAGTTAGCTTTTGAGTGTTCAAATAATGAAGCTGAGTATGAAGCTCTAATTGCTGGCCTAAAGATTCTAAGAAAGCTGAATGCTAAGAGGATTTCAGTATATGGCGACTCCGAATTGGTTATCAAGCAGGTCAGAGGCGAATATCAAGCAAAGCATCCTAGGATGTGGTCTTACCATAATGCAGTTCTAGACATTTTAAAATTATTTTCCGAATATACCTTGACATGCGTGCCTCATATACAAAATAGTATTGTTCATGCTCTTACCAAGGCAGCAAGTAATTTGAAGATTCCAATGAACTCCAGTAATAAATTCGAAATCCATGTCAAGCATCATCCAGTTGTCCCAAACAATCAAAGATATTGGCAAGTGTTCCAAGATGATGAGGAGATTGATTATTTTCTGTAAAACAAAGGCAAGTTCAAGGAGACCTCAATTGACGTAGAAAATGACGATGGTAAAGGTAATGGTACAGATGAGGTGCAGATCAATGAAATGGATGTGTTGCAGCTGAAGAATAGTGTTATTCGTAAAGGCTTGATACCTCTAGAAGAAATCTTTGATCAAGATGATGTAGCCCGCAAGCCAACATTGCAGCCAACAGAGAAAGGTGTGGAAGAGGTCAATATCAGAACAACTGCTGATCCTAAATTGGTAAAATTATCCAAAGCATTGCCACCAAAGATCAGGGACAAATATATCAGTTTAATGTCTTCATTTGCAGATGTGTTTGCTTGGGACTATTCCGAATTAAAGACATGATACTAATATAATTCAGCACACTATACCCATCAAGCCCAATCAAAAACCATTCAGATAGAAGTTGAGAAGGCTAAATCCAAAGTTGTTGCCATCTATTGAAAAGGAGATCAACAGGTTGTACAAATCAGGGATCATTGTGCCAATCAGATTTTCAGATTGGATCTCTAACTTGGTGCCCGCATGGAAGAAGACAGGTGAGATTCGCTTATGCATTGATTTCAGAAATCTCAACAAAGTTTCATTGAAGGACAACTATCCACTGCCCAAAATGGATATAACCAAGTTTCTATCCATGAAGATGACCGAGGCAAGACAGTGTTCACCACTCCATGGGGAACCTTTCATTACGCTAAAATGGGTTTTGCTTTGAAGAATGTGGGTGTGACATTTCAGCGTGCAATGGACTTGGCTTTTGCAAATGAGAAGGATTTTTTTTGGTTGTGTACCTAGATGATTTGACAGTGTTTTCCAAATCTAATGAAGAGCACATGTACCATCTTAAAACGGTCTTCCAAAAGTGCAGAAAATATGGCTTGTCGCTAAATCCAAAGAAGAGCTTGTTCACAATGGAGGAAGGCAAACTACTCAGGCACATTATCTCAAAGGATGGCATTCGTATTGACCCAGCACATGTGCAAGCAATTCAGCAAATCGATCTACCCCGAAATAAAAAAGAGATACAATCATTCATTGGTAAGATGAATTTTCTACGCCGCTTTGTACCTAATCTTGCTGAGCACCTAAGAGAGATGAAAAACATGCTTAAGAAGGACAGCCAAGTGAAATGCACAGAAGAGGCTGTAAAATATTTCAATTTGATCAAATTCGCTCTTTCCTCAACTCTAGTTCTAGTCAGCCTGGACTACACTCAAGATTTCATATTGTTTTCATTCGCTTTAGAGCCTACTATGGCAGCGATGTTATTGTAGAAAAGAGAGGATCATGAAAGACCCATCGCATTCTTCAGCAGATCTATAAGAGATGCAGCCTTAAAGTACAACATCATTGAGAAGCAGGCCCTTGCACTTGTGAATGCATTGAAAGATTTCCGAGTATATATTCTACATTCTCACATTTTGGCCTATGTTCCTAACACTGCTGTCAAATATGTTTTAGTGCAAACCGATCCGGAAGAAAGAAGAGGCACGTGGATTGCAGCCTTGCTGGAATATGATGTGGAAATAAATCCTACAAAGCTGGTTAAAGGACAGGGATTGGTGAAGTTAATGGCTGAATCAAACTTGCACGCCTTGTACATAAATCTAATCACTACCTTGTTCGATGAGGATGAGGAAGGATCGTCAATTCAGGTATTTGAAATGTTTTCTCTTTCTCCATGGTATTCAGATATCATATATGTGCTTAAAAATTTGTCATCACCGCCTGACATGACTAGAAACAAAGCGAGAACACTCAAGTTGAAAGCTGTCAAGTTTTTCATTCTTAATTCTACACTGTATTGAAAATATCCCAATGGCATTTTGTTAAATTGTTTGGTGGAAAAGGAAGCGAAGAAAGTCATGGAGGACTGTCACCAAGGAGACTGTGGTGGTCACCTTTTTTGGAAGTCAACCGCAAACAAAATTCTGAGAGTAGGGTACTATTGGCCGACATTGTTTGCTGATGTATATAAGATGTTCAACCGGTGTCATAAGTGTCCTATTTTTGAAGGAAATCAGAAGTTACAGCCTCTAACACTCAAGCCCATAGAGGTGAGTGCCCCTTTCCAGCAATGGGGATTGGATTTCATTGGAAAAATTCATCCCGCTTCATCGGGACAACATAGATGGATCCTCACAGCCATATATTATTTCACGAAATGGATTGAGGCAATTCCCACCAGATAAGCTACAGATGTGGTAATCATTTCATTCCTTGAAAATAAAATCTTGTCTCGCTTTGGTTTCCCGAATAAGTTAATCACTGATAACGCAGCAGCTTTCAAATCAAAAAGGATGGTAGATTTTTTTCATAAATATCACATCATTTTGGGTCACTCAACTACCTTCATCCACAAGGCAATGGATTGGCAGAATCTTCGAACAAATCATTGGTTAACATAATCAAGAAGCTGCTGGAAATAAATAAGAAGAGCTGGCATACGAGGTTGGTAAATGCGCTTTGGGAAGATCGGGTCAGTCAGAAGAAATCCATAGGTACGCCATCGTTTGAGCTTGTTTATGGAGTTGATATAGTATTTCCTACCTCCCTCGCTACCCCAGTAGTCAAACTTCTTCAGGAGGCCAGCAGTGAAGAAGATCCCATGCACAGAAGGTTGAATCAAATGGTCCACTTGCAGCAGACCAAAGAAGAAGTTTTCAAGAACACATCCAAATTACAAGAGAAAATCAAGAAAATTTATGACAGAAAGGTGAAGGTGGACAAATTTCAGGTGGATGATGTGGTGCTGAAGTGGGATGCAAGAAATGAGGAGAAAGGCAAGCATGGTAAGTTCGAGAACCTCTGTAAAGGTCATTTCAAGATTGCAGCATATCGAGGGTAGAATGCCTTTCTTCTGAAGGAAATGAATGGGGAAGATTGTCCAGGAGGGCTGATCAATAGTCGGCTACTCAAGCGGTACCATTTCTAAGTTGTTAACACTGCTTCCACTGTCACTGTAAATACCATTTTATTTCAGTTTTGTTAGAGTTGGTCAAGTTAGCCTTTAAGTCATTTCAATGTCAAATTTGAGTCAGTTTTTTTGGTCATTTCAGTTTCATAAATGAGTCAGAGTCCTGTGTTATTTTTTGAAATGATGACTCCATAGCCCAATGAAAGAAGGCACTGTTTAGCTCTTCCAAAGATCTGTTGTTCTTGGCACCTCCAAGGAGCTACCATCCCCCATTGGAGTCAATGTTAGAGTCGGTCTGGTCAGTCCTCTGTCAGAGATCAAAATTCTTTATGCATTTCATTTTTAAGTGTCTCACTCCATACACCTAGCTACATTCCAATAGGGGCATGCCATAATTTGACAGAGAAGGTCATGCTAGTCATTCCCACTCATATATGGCTCCTGCTGGCTTAGGTCTTTTGTCAATAATCACCTAAGTCCATGACAATCAAGGTCTGGTCCTTTAAAGGACAAAAGTCATTTTCGATGTTTAAGTCTAGGGATTCATCAATTTGGTCTTTAAACATATTCAATAAAGCCATGTAGGCCAGAGTGAGGCCCTTACATAGTTATGGTTCATAGAGTTTCATCGTCATGTGGATAGACTTCGACTATTCTTCAAAACTCTGTTTTGAAGAAAATTCAAATAGTCATTTGTGATAAAATTTAAAAAATAAATCGTCAGTTGATTTCTTCAGAGGCAATCATGGTTTCCATGGCCAAATGTCCTATCATGCAATCCCTGCAAAGAGTGCCAAAAATTTCATCATTTGAGATAAAATTTCAAAGCGAAAGTGAAAATCTGTGTGTTTTAAAGTCAGTGAAAAAGTGTCGAAACTCAACATTAGAAAAATGGGTTTTTAAGGAAGAAAAAATTTAACCCATCACTTCCAAAGCTATATATACAAGTTTTCATCAAAATCAAAGTCATTGTGCTAATCCAAGCCTTAGAAAAACGTTGCAAAGGATTTGAGTGTGCATCGTGCGTGTTTGAGTGAGTTGGAGGCAGTTTCAAGGAGCGCGGCGCATATACTCAGGGGCGCGACGCACACAGAGGGTGCGGCGTACACAGAGCTGACCCTCCGCTCAAAATTTCAACGGGCGCGATGCACACCCAGGGCACAATGCAATGGGTTTTGCACGCGGCGCACACAGACCAAGGGTCGAAACACTACCAAATCACCTCAAAATTTTTGTGAAGTCCATCAAAGTGAAAGGTAGGCTCTATGACATGACTTATTCATAAAATTTTATAAATGATATGGTGGTTTATAGCGATGTTTTAATGCAACCAAATTCATAAAATCAACCACAAGAAAACACCAAAAACCATGATGGCTAGGGTTGCCAAAGTGTGGTGTTAGTGCCAAGGTTCCATTTCACCCATCATTTTCCCCTCACCTACCATTTTTTCTTATCCTCCCTTTCTCATTTTTCCTATTATCCATACCCTATCAAAATACTACCAAACCCTCTCCCCTATCCCTCCACTCTTTGGTCAACATAACACCCCAAACCCTACCTTGTCAAAACCCCAAACCCTACCCTATCAAAATACCCAAACCCCTCCCATATCCCTAAACAAACTTCTCCCTATAACCCTTATTCCCATCGTATTACTCCCTTCCTAATACTCCCAGTTTCATTGTTCCCCTTGGTGATAGATATCACAAAGGCACCCAACCTCACACCATCATCAAATGGCAGCCTAAGCAAAGTACACACAGCAGCCATGACATCACAGCATTCGTTAGAGTATGAGATGGAGACACAAAGTGACTCATCCTTAGAAGATCAAGTTCCCAGGAGACATCACAAGAGTGGCAAACATGTCAGGGATGAGCCCACTACCCTCACTGAATTACAAGCATGCCCTCTTCCCATGTCATGTTTCCAGCACCTAACATGTTTTGAATTTTTTCAAAGGGTGGCAAATGTTAGAGTTCATCATGAGTTGGCCCGTCTATTTGTGCTTCATCTACATGGAGGTCAATCTATCTTAGCGGGGGTCGCTTTCACATTGAAACCTGAAACTATATTAGTGGCAATATGCATACCAAATGTTGGAGAATAGTGGCATAAGAAGAAGAAGGTGGATAGGCAACACTATGAGCCTTACATCAAGGCCAGATTCTTGAGTCAGCTCACAAGAGTCTTTCCCTTTAGATACTTGAAAGATGAGTATGCTCCACTCATGAAATTGATCATGAAGTACTTCAGCTGTGAGGGGAGGTTCTCTCGACTATATGTCTATCACATCCAGTTGCTCATGTACTTTACCAGGATGAGGATGATGAACCTCCTATTTTTCATATGCAGGAACATAGAGAGGACGAACACCGTCATGTTGTATAAGACCCCTCAACAATAACTTAATAGTGTGTATCACTTTGCTCTTATCCGGATTTTGGCGGATCGTCAGTTGCGATTACAGGGCATTGCTTGGGAGGAATTCATTTCCCTTGACTTCTTCAGCACATCACAAGTACTATCAGAGCCGGAGTAGGAGATGGGTGGTCCTTCTCATCAGTATGAGCACTAGGAGACCACTACCATGCCAGTTTTTGTTACATACCAGAGAGGCAACAGGCACTTGTTTGCAGCAGCAAAGCGAGTGTTATCTCCACATAGGGTGGAAGGGGCCTCGCTTCCGACATCAACGACATAGGTACTACACAAGGGCAAGAAGCCCGTGCATGATAAGGGGCCATAAGGTGAATAGGAGACTGATGTCATCCTCATTCAGGATGATGAGGTAGAGGCGGAGAATGCCCGACTTAGGATGACCATTCAGGAGCAGAACCCCGAGATCCAAGACTTGTCACTCAATGTGGAAAGGGCTAGATGGATCATCAGGTATCTGGAGTATAGGGACAAGCAGCTTGAGGACCAACATGAAATCATGGAGCTGCAAAGCATCCATGAGAATCGATAAGCTGTCGAGCAAAGGAGGATCAAGCTCACTACCTTGGAGCAAGAGATCAACAATGACCGTGAGTCCTGGTTAGAACGTATCAATATCCACCTAGAGAGACTGCTGGAGAAGGCCAACAGAGACAAAACCATACTGAGGAGGATGGCTTGTCATTACAGGGCACGGAACATGAGTGCAAAGGCCTGGATAAGGAGCTTGAAGGCCAAATTGAGCAGAGCAACAAAAGAGGCAAAAGAGGCAAAAGAGAAAGATCGACCTCAAATCTTGGTTGAAGCTTTTGTGGCCCAGCATAGTGCCTCTTCGAGAATCTCCAGTCCAAATTCCAAGAAATTTGGGACAATTTTGGTCACATGGAAATTTTTGGTAACAAACACAGGTTTTTTCTCCCTGTGTGTCGCGCCACTGGCGCAACACGTAGGATTGGGAGCTCCAAACGAGAAATGGCTTGCATTTTTAGATTCGGCATGAAAAATCATGACTACTGGCACTCAGGCAAGAAATTTGGGCATGATTTGAGTCTCCAGGAGGTCAAAAGCAGCCAAAAAATGGCCTCACTGCCCCTATTTTGACACACATGAACCAGTCTTGCGAGAACGACAATTTAGAGGGGAAACTGAGCTCCAAATTCAAGAATTCTACTTGGGTTGGAAAGTAGACAAGACAAGCTTTCCAACAAGCACACTTGGACACATTTTGGACTCCTGCAAGTGCCTCAAAGCTGGCCCCAAGGTGGCGTAGCACATATAGAAAATGGTGCGGCACATATAGGAAAAAAGGCCCAATTTGCCTCTGTTTCGTGAGATTTCGATTCACGACTTTTCATAAGTGGGCCTTCTCATCTACACATCACTTTTTCAGCTCCAAAGGTGGAATTTAAATTATTTTTACTCCAGATGGGCTTCTATCCAAGTGGCAAAGGAAGGCAAACAGTCACCCAAGCCATTTGTCATGTTTGTGACGCTGCACCTGTAGCTGATGTTTGGCTCTCCACCTTCATTTTGTAATGATTCGAGTAACTCCCCAACCCTTGGGCGTTCTATCTCTTCATGGAACATTCTATATATTGTATGCAAACTATTTGCAAAGGGATGGTTGGCTTGAAACTTCTGGGAGACTGTGGGAAAGAAACTATATTTCTTCATTGTATATTTTTACAAAGGATTAATGAAAGGCAACGGCTCTGTTTCATGAGATTCTTGTGGTTGTGAGTATAGCAAATGTGTCTCTTTTGTTTCATATGTATCTTTTTATATTTCATATTCATTTCCACTAAAATTTTATAAGTTAGACAAGGTAGAATTCAATTTTATTGCTCTGCCTGTGGGAAAATTTCATGTTCAGTGTTCTTCCTCTGTTGAAAAGGATTCATGTTGCCCATGCCCTTTTCACCCTCCTAAGAAATCTCTCCACTCCACTACTTCTCAAACTAAATTGCTGGAATCTCCACCTATCTTGCCTCACGAAGTAATATGTGCCTTTGTATTAAATTCTCTGTTCATTGCGGTCCATTGGTCCCATACCATCCCAGAAACACAGTCATTCATAAAAATCACTTCTTGTATCCCTATTCACTTACTAGCCTAAGATAAATATTTCGCTGTAAGTTATCTCAGGCCATTTCATTTATCTATTCACTAAGCGTGACTCAGAGAGAGCCCTCTCCTGTTCTGGTAGGGCTAGCTACCAGACTGAGCATGGTTTGTGGTTACCCTGAATTTTGCCTTCCTTCAGCCTAAGGCGGATTTATGTGCCAACACACCACTAGCCCCAACAATGGAGAATTAGAGTAGTCACTTGCTCTTACAAAACAACTATCTTCCTCTCTAAGGCCTGGAAGGAGGAGCCAAGTTGAGAGGTCCTTTGACTTTTCAGACATGAATTTTCACATTACATAGATGACTCTTGGACTTCCTCTTTACATTACATTTTCCAATAGAGAATTACATAATCCATGAATGATGTGGAATATGATGACTCATGACATGATGTTGATGAGAAGGACTGCATGATGACATGGCAATGTCAAGTCACTCTCTGTTGCTACTTTTTTTGTGTCTTATTGAAAGATGTTTCATGTTCTTATTCTTCATCCTCCACATAAATTGAAGGTAAGGTGTCTTCAATGTGATATTGATATTCTGTATTCTATTGTAATCTAATGTTCCTTCATCTTATTGCCTCATGATCATCTTATCTCCTCAACTGCTTAGTTGTCTTCTACAGACTAGAATGGTCTCCTTCTCCATCTCCTTCATCATAATCCTACCACGAGATAATCGAATACATGTGACTACAATCCACTCATGAAAAGACGATGCCATTCTGATAAACCCCTAATCTAAGATGCTTTATGAAATCACTTTTCAGTGCTATAATTGGTGACTGGTTGAGTGACTGACTCAAGGATTGTGAAATTTCATATGGCAAGGGTCGAGACTATTTCTTGAGACTATGAAATGCAACGTTCAAGATGGTCAGGGTTAAAGGATTCCACAATTTAGGGACTCAAGAGCTTAGGTTGGAGGCTTCATCCATGCGATTGCACAATGCACAGCTCAAGAGGCCTTGGTAGAGGGATTTTGTAGTTGACTGTGGAATCCATAGATCTAAAGGCCTCGGATGATTGACTATGTAGTTGAGGATCCCAAGAGGTCAATATTGAGGCTTGAAGTTCCCCGTTGTGAAGTTTTAGAGGTAGAAAGGACAAGTGATTGTGAATTTGCATAGCTCAAGGGATCAAGGGTGAGGCTTGGTGCTTGGTAATGCATAGTGCACAAAGAAGGTTGGTTGGAGGAAAGTATTGTGTAGTTTTGGAGCTCAGGGTTTGGGCTTGAGCCCTAATATTCCATAGTGTGTAGTTTTGGGAGTCCCAACTTGTGAAATATGCAATATTAAGAGACATGGTTGCTGCTTAAGGACCGAGGCTCCATAATCCTCAGTTCAATAAGGTTGGATGAGGCTGAGTGACCTAGTTGGGGAGTTTTCACAATATTGACTAGGTGTTGGATCACTATACTTAATATGAACAAAACAAGACTTTTAGTATGATCTCACACTTAGATTACTTGTCAAATCAACAAGGAACATTCAAAAGCATGAATAACAAACTTTTCTCAATGCAACAACTTTGCGACGGATAACGCCAAGTGCAACACTAAAGATATACTTTGTGATGATAGTGACGACACTTGTTCAACAGTGCTCAAAATTTTGGAAATGAGTGTGATGCATGCTTACATGATAAGAAAAACTCATTATTGCAAAGATTATGCTGGAAACAAACTAGAACTCCACTTTACGTGATAAGTGATAACCTCCCATGCCAAAATATGAAATTTTCTATTAGGAAAGAGAAGTGTGAATGACACTTGCGATATGTGAATGACAATGCAATTGAAACATGCCAGAGTAAAGATAACATGAAAATGACACCAATTAAGGTGAAAGTAACTAAAAATGACAGTCAAGAACATGGAAGTGACACTCGTAAAAGTGAAGGCGTGGAAGAGGTGTGGAAGAGCAACAATTCGAAAAGCTCACTGAAATAGAAGTACAATTGAAACCAAAGTGAGATAATTTTAATGAAATCATGCATTGAATGCTAACATAGGTTGCTAATTGCATAGTTACTATCTTCATGGAATGTGTTATGCTTGTTCAATCTTCCATAACATAATGCACTCATGAACTTGCTATGAACTTAGCATGTATAAGAAGGTGGATTTGACACTTACAATTCAAGAAAGGAGCTCAAGGACTTAGGAAATCATCAGTCGACCAAGTTGTGACTATGGAATGATTGATTGTAACATTCTGGTATGCTCCGAAATTCAAATATAGGTAAAATTTTGGAAGGATTTTGTTGTAGCGACAACATTACGATCAGGTTCCTGTTTGATTTCCTTCTTACCTTTATCTCAGTTTCCTCTCATCTCTCTTTTTGGTTGACAATTCACATCTTTTATATCTACCTTTGTCAAGTTTCTTGCTGTAGTTGGGTTTCCTTCTATCTCGGTTGTGTCAGACTACATGTCAGATAATTTTTTAGGCACCTATCCTTGAACACAACAAAGAAATCTATATCAAAAGGAGCTGCATAATTTACCATGGAAATAATGGGAGTAGGTTTGTTTTCATATGGAATTTCTTTAAGAGTTTATTAAATCTCTTAGTGAACTCCTCTGCATTTTCTAGTGTCCTTTTCTATATTGTCGAAAATTTTGTGAGATAATATTGAAAATATTTCTCCTTATCCTGCGAGGCTCAAAATGTCCTCTCCAAATCATCCCAGGAATGTAATGAGGTAAGAGGAAGGGTCCAAAACCATTTTTGTACATCTACTTTAAGGGTATATATAAAAATTCTCATCAATACCTCTTCATCTTCCACCATGAAACTATTAGTAAAATCCTAGAAGGTGTTTATATGTTCTTCAATGGTCCCACTCTTTTTGCCACTAAATCAAGGTAACAAATTTAGGTAATTTTTAAGATATTTATTAAATACCTGAGGAAAATCCATTGAGGCATATCAAACTATTATACAGAAAAATGAACTCCTCATCAGCTCAGAGGAGAAAGATAGTCTGGTTGAATACATGACCTAATTGAATACATGGATAATTGATCAAGTTGGGAAAAATAGATGGACTTCTATTTTTAGATCACAGCGGAGTGACTGCTCAGTCTAAATATAGAACAGTCAAATATTATTAGCTCATAATAATATTTAGACTATAAACTTTGCCTTATTCTCTTGGAGCACTTCAGGATGAGCTACGGATGTGGTACATGCAGATCCCAGAAGGAAATACGTGGTTACCTATGGGATGACTAATATTTGCATGCAGGACTTCAGTTAGAACTCAAGTGAGTTGAGTTTAGTGGACTGGAGGTGCAGTTGATGGAGTTGTGTTCAGTTTAGCTTTGTTAAATTGGTTGTATTTAGTCTAACTGGCAAATAGACTAGATATGAGTTGGGTGAATTAGTTATTAATTAATTCACAAGTTATTAACTCATAATACAACTAATGAATACATCAGTTAACTCAGTTGCATGTCAGTGCATGTTCAACTCAGCAGGGACAGGTGTTAGAGAATCAGATTGCTATCAGTTGTGACTATAGTTGTGCATCATATCTTGCACAAATCAAGGGATTGAGTATGCCAATGAGTTTTCCCACATTGTAGCTTGTGCTCACGTGATTTAGCCAAGTAAATACATGGTTGCCTTGGAATTATCATCAGTTCTCTTGCAGGATTGCGCAGAGGAGGCAGGCAAGCAGCGAAGGAGATTTGAGCCAGTGATTGATTCAGATCTGAGCTGTATTGTTTGTAACAGAGGTGGAGATACTTGTGAGAAGTATTATGCTGTGTAATGTTACATGACTCAATCATTAATATACAGATAGTGGGGTTTTTAGCGAGATGCTTTCCCCGGGATACATACTGTGTTAATGTGTGAATGCTCTTGATGTTTTATTGTTATTGATGCTGCTATATTGATGATCAACATAGAGGAGCTTATGTATTGTGTATTTTTTCTGCAATAGTACATGATCAGGATAATCTCTGTTGAATATGTGTTAAATTATTCAAAATTTCTACAGCAGTTTCATCAGTCTATATAGGTCGTGCCTCCTATTGTACCTGTTTCCGCTGCAACTGCTTCTCTCGTTTATGGAGCTCTTGTTCTTCCTTGAGTTTCTTCTTGAGGACCTCCAACTCCTCTGTTTATTTCTCTGCCTTTGCACAATCTCCATGTCACGCTATCACCTCATAGCCTCAATCTCCAAACACATTTTCATCATAAGTGGATATGATTTGAACTTGTAGCTTTTCTCCACCTTCATGTTGTCGACAACCTTCCTCTTGCATTCATCATGTGCAAGTATGATACCATCTATTGCTGTTGATGGTGTTGTTGACTATGATGCTACTGCCATTTCATCTTGATGTCCTTGTATACGAACAACTTGATGTCTTCATAGGTACGCAAGTTCATACACACTTGATTGACAGTACCCCCAATTGTGCTCTTAACAGTTCCTTTGACTCTACTCGCCTAGAAGCCATTGTACCTGTGTTGCTGAGAGATAGAGGAACATCTGTGATACCTGGAGACATAACAACACTCATGGAAAGAAATCTGTCAGTCAAAAACCAAAAAAAACTTGAGGACTGACTTGCAACATACCTGTGCGACTGGTTGTGATGATTGCACAATTTCTGCTGAGAGGTCAGGAGAATGACTGGAAAAACTTCACAAGGCACAGTCCAAGTTGTTGCAAGGCTGATTGACTGCTGGAACTACACAATTCACAATCCAACCTGGACTGCTGGATGTTGAGATTTTGTAATGCGCAATTTCAGCTAGCAAGTGATGTAGGCCCATAGACTGCATTACACAATTTTCTGGGACAACAGTAATTACCTCTCAAAATTATGCAAAGAAAGACTGGAGGGCACCGATTTACAAGATTTTTTCTTTTTTTTGGGAGGAAGGAAGGGTCTTCCCTCTCAGAATTACACAATGTTGTCTGGGCAAGGTAGAGTCCTGGCTGAGGTAGCCTAGACCCACCAACGGGTGACTGAAACATGAGAAGTCTGAATGCATGGTGAAGATGAGTTTAAACAAGAGTGGATGATCATGCATGAAAATAGTGAGTTGGGACAACATGAAAGTGTTTGAAGCGGGTCTCCACGACGGTGACCATTAGTGCAAAAACAGTGTCATGCAGGCAACATAAGTGAGATGCCAATGAAAACTAAAACAGTTCTTGTATAATCTAACATACATTAAAACGACAATAAGTGTTCATTAAAATCAAGCAGAAAACACTCACACAAAGAGAAACACAATAAGCGATAAAAACGCAGCGTAAGACATGAAAAGCATAATTACCTTCACATGGCTAAGCTGAAAATGTAAAAGACTCTTGGATGCAATGTGGTATGTTAGAGTTACAAGATCATTGTGAGGAATGAGCTCTGCAGTGTCAAGTTCATAAGTTTTGACAAAGTCAAGGTTATGATGCAGATGCCACAAATCTAGGAAAAAGCGACACTTGGCGAGAGGTTTCTAAACTGAGCTTTGCATGTAACCTCAAACTGCTAAAAATAGATCCATAAATCTAGGGATGCCTTGGCATGATGCCTTAGAAAAAGAAGTTCATGCATGTAAATCATCTTTGCTTGGTTTTAGAGGGAACTGGTCAACCTGAAGGCACCTGCATTGGTTTGTGATCCTGCAATGAAAATTTGCGTAGTTCTTGGGCTAAGTTGGACTACCTATCCCAGATGGACTGTGCAATTTCTCAAGTTAGTAGGTCAGTGCCTCCCAAAATTGTGCAATTTCTGGCTGAGGAGTAGTTCTTAGACAGATTGTGTAGTTTTATGGAGGAATATTGCGTGACTGGTTTGTGCAATTCTAGAGCCCAACTTGGTACCAGGTTGAATTGCACAATTTATAGAGTGGAGGTTGGTTCCCCTCTAGAATTATGAAATTTTATGAGGGAATCCTAATAGTCTGATTGGTGCAATTCTTGAACTCAACAGGTTGGCTAGCTGATTTTTGCAATTTATGGAAGGAAGGTTGGTTCCCCTCCAAAATTGCATAATTTTTAGGGGAATTTGCTTGTTCAGCGCATGGTCTCAGTCTGGAAAGACAACCTGTGAGGGAAGTGAATAAAACTAATAGGAACAACCTAACAAGACACTATGAAATAGTTGAAGCCTATATGCTTGACGGTGCATGACATGTTGCTGAGGATGATTGGTAGGGATGCTCCAAAACAAAGCTAAGGAAAAAATTTGGAGGACATTTTTATCCACTACAACACAAGCTATTTGAGACTCCCAAATGTGTCCCACCTATTCATGACCATGATCATGATATTCACTTGATTCCATGAAGCGTTACTCTAAAAATCAGATCTTCAAGATATCGCTATGCCCAAAAGAATGAAATTGAAACTATGGTTGTAGAAATGCTAGAGGAAAGTATAATTCACTCTAGCCAAAGTTCTTTCTCTACTCCAATAGTATTGGTACATAAGAAGGATGGATCATAGCATATGTGTCTAGATTATAGGGAGCTCAACAAGATCACTATTAAAGATAAATTTCCCATTCTTTTCATTCATGAAGGGTTGGATAAATTACATCAATCAATTTAATTACCAAAGTTGGATCTTCATTCAAGATATCATCAAATTAGAATGAAGACTGAAGGCATTACGAAAACAACATTCAAAACTCATGAAGGTAATTATGAATTTTTGGTCATGTCTTTTGGCCTTACTAATGCAACTTCAAAATGTCAAGTTTCATGAATTCCATTTTCAAAGACTTACAAAATTTGTGTTAGTATTTTTTGATGATGTACTAATTTATAGCAAGTCTTAGAAGGATCACGTTCAACATGTTGACAGAGTGCTGAAAATATTGAAGGAGAAACATTTGTATGCAAAAAACTCTAAATGTTTCTTTGGGATACAGGAGGTCGAATATTTGGATCATATTATATATCATGACGATGTTAAGGTAGATCCTGAAAAAAATTAGTGTCATCAAGGAATGGAAAATCCCCACAACCTTAAATCATCTTTGAAGATTTCTTGCATTGACACCGTATTATCGCAATTTTGTTAAGAATTAAGTGAAAATAGCAACACTTCTAATGATATTGCTGAAGAAAGATCCATTTTTTGGACTCCAGAAGAAGCTAAGTCCTTTGAACATCTTAAAGAGGCAATGTGACAAGCTCAGGTTTTAGCTACTCTAGACTTCACAGAAACCTTTATAGTGGAATGCGATGCATTAGAAAATGGAATTGTTATTGTTTTAATGTAAGAACGAAGACCCGTTTCTTTTGAAAGTCATATAATCAATGGAAAGTATTTACACAAACCTATTTATGATGAGGAAATGTTGGCAATACAACATGCCCTGAAGGAATGATGTCCTTACCTAATTGGAAGACATTTCAAAGTAAAAATAGATCATCATAGTTTTAAATAATTTTGGGAAAAAAGGTTTTTCTTTAGAAGAGTAGCAAAAATGGTTCACTAAGATGTTAGGTTATGACTTTGAAATCATATACAAGAAAGGTAAGAAAATTGTTGTTACAGTTGCACTCTCAAGAAGGTATGAGGATGTGGAATCATTGATGTATGCCATTTATATTATTCAACTTGACTAGATAACTTAATCAGGGGAGGAATAGAAGGATGTCGAACAGGTTTGGACACTCATTCAAAAGTTGCAACAAGATCACATTCCTTTCACTACATTTATCTGGAAAAATGACACATTATGGTACAAAGATTGTTTATATGTATGTAAGAATTCCCAACTCAAAAAACAGATTCTTTTGGAATTGCACACCTCTTCTTTAGGAGGTAAATCATGATTTTTGAAAGCATATCACAGTGTCAAGAAGTGATTTTATGGGATGGCCTTAAATAAAATATTCAAAACTTGTGGTAGCATGTTTTTTTCCAGCAAAATAAATTTGAGATAGTTAAGTCCCTAGGTCTATTAAAACTTTTAGCCATTCCATGTCATCGTTAGGAGGAGGTCTCAATGGATTATATCACATGTTTACCCAAGTCCAAAGGAAAGAGTGTCATCATGGTGGTAGATGATAGAATTACCAAGTATGCACACTTTTGTGCATTATCTCATCCTTTTAAAGCCATTACAGTTGCTATTACATTTATAGAAGCAATTCAAAATAGACATGGAAACTTAAAGATTATTGTAAGTGACAGGTATTCCATTTTCACTAGAGAGTTTTGGCTAGAATTATCTTCTTGTCTTAGTACTAAGTTAGCTCATAGCTCATCTTATCATCCTCAATCTAAGAGGAAAAATAAGATAGTGAACAAATGTTTGGAAGGATATCTTAGGTTATTTGTATCTGATAAACTAATGTAGTGGGTCAAGTTGTTACCTCTTATTGAATGGTGGTATAACACTCCCTTCCATATTGTATCAAAGATGACCCCATTTACAACACTTTATTCCACGATCTATCACATCATCTTTAAGAGAAAATTCTAAGGTTCAAGTAGTGGAGGATGACATCGAGCATCAACAACAAATTCTCCAATTGTTAAAGGATAAGCTCACTCTAGTGTAGAATCAAATGAAGCAACATGTAGATCAATATTGCAGTGAAAGAAGTTTTGATGTAGGTGACTGGGCATTTTTATGGCTACAACCATACAAACAAATGTCCCTAAAGCAAGATAAGAAGGATAATAAATTATCACCCAAGCACTATGGTCCTTACAAGGTTTTGCAAAACATTTGTACTATTTCATACAAATTGGAGTTTCCTGTATCTTCCTGAGTACACGTCATTCTCCATGTTTCATGGTTAAAGAAGGTTATCGTGAAAAGCTCTTAGTTCAAACAATATTTCCAAAACTTGAAGAGGAAGGAAAAATGATATTGGAGCCTGAAGTAGTCATGGAAATAGGAACCTGATAGCTACAGAATCGATCAATTTTAGAGCATCTCATTAAGTGGAAGAACTTACCTATTGAATATTCTACATGGTGGGATGAGAATTTTATACAAAAGCATCAAGAACTCCTCAAGGGTTGAGGAATTTTTTCTTTTTAAATAATAGGAGTATGTTAGGTCCTTACATTACTAGTGTATCGCCCTTGTTTTTATTGTTAGCATATCCACCTTATTGTTATTGTTGTTGCCATGTAGCCCCCATATTGTTATTGTTGTGCCCCATAGAATCCCACTATTGTTATTGTTTCCCCTTACATTATTATTCTTATGTATGCTTTGATTATATTGTCACCCTTTAGACTCCTATATATACTGAGGAGGTCTTGACATTTTTATCATCTAAGAATTTTTAATTTATGTGATGCGTTTTCCCCCTCAAAAAGCCTAATTTTCAAGTCATTGATCTATATTTTCTTCTATTTTATCATCTGGTCGTATAATACTTAATGGCGAATGAAAAGAATCTTTTACCATGGGGTTTTCTTTTTTAATTCATGATGAATCTAATTCAAATTTTTTTGTTACAGGTTTTATAAACTGGTAGGATATGCACTTTATTTTAAACTAGAAGTAGGTGTTCGCGTGGTTGCTCGGTCAAAAATTATTTTAGGGAAAATTACAGGTTATTGATGAACTACTTGATTTGACTCATAAGGCATGGAAAATCGTAAAGAACGATGAATGAAAAGGATGGAATCATGTTTATGAGTTTAGAATTGGTAATAGATGTGTTGACATCTGATAGCCTATAAAATCTAGAAGGTTGAGTATTATGGACAAGAGGATACATTTGACTAATTGTTGGTAGTTTACAAAATTGAATTATCGACAGTTCACATTGAAATTTCCATCAAAAAGAAAATTTCCAGGGAGGAAGCATGTAACATCCCTAGGTTAAAATTTCATGTAATAAAAGTTAATAAAGTTAAAATAATACCACAGGCAAGGTACACTTATTCCATGATGAATGTTGGGTAGAATATCCTAGTGGGAATCACTACTTGTGTTTTATGGCCAAGGGAAATTGGTGATGCGGGAGCATTCAACCAAAGGGAAATTATTGTAAATAATAGACATAGGGGGTCATGCATTTGTGGAATTAGTTTCCTAAATTCCAAGTCAGTTTAATATTTAGGCTTTTAAGTAGATATTCTCAAAACAAATAAATAAAACTATGAGAGCTTTTAGGCATAAAAGGAATGGATGTGGATCATTAAGTGATAAGGAAGATTTTCTATTTTACAATAGGGAAAAAGATGGAATAAAGCCTCAAGATGCTTTTTGCCATATGTATGCATTGCATGTAGAGTTTTAGAGCTTTTAGTTGAGTGATTTTAGGATTTTTTAGATCATGCTAAGTTTTATAAATTATGAAGCCTCAAAGGCATTGAAAATCAGAGAGAGGGAGTGGGAGTGAGGATGAAGAATGAGAAGCCATGAATAGGCCATGATTTCTCTTGAAAATATTTTATTTCTTAATTAATTAATTTAGTGATTTTGTGTGCATATGTATTGTCTAGAATCTCAGAAATTATCTGGTTTGATTTATGGATTGGTGTATATTTTTCTATAATTGAGTTTTGTATTGTTGAGGCGTGGTTGAATTACAGTTAAATGCAGATAACAATCTGGCCAAGAGCTCCAAACAAAATATGGTGGCTATTGAATAAAACACGTGGTAAATAGAAGGCGACTAAGGAATTAATTTGTGTTGTGTTGAATTACAGAGATATCGTGTGAAAAACATTTTTATATGAAGTGAAGTTATAGCGTTAAATGCTGAGATGCATGTTTATAAGCACATTGGTGAAAGATTCTGGGTTTTGCAGGGTTGACCTTACATCATGTGGTATCAGAGCGGGAATGTTTGTTGAAGATGTTTTTTTTTAGAACTTAAGTGTGGTGAATAATTGAAAAGAAGATCAGAATTTTTTATTTGATATGCAGCATACACAATTGTAGTGGAGAGGATTGCAGAGAAGACAAGATCATGCAAGATCTTAAAGGTGAGATGATTTTTTGAAATTTATGATTTAAGTTTATGGTTGCAGAGAAGGTGGCAGTGAACCTGGCATTCAGTTGAAGGCTGAATAAGGAGGAAAATTGCAGTGTCCTGAAGAAGAAGAAGGTGAGTTGAAAAGATAGCCTAGAGAGAGCAGAGGAGTGCTCAAGAGGTTCCAGAGGTAGTGAACCAAGTACTTACCAAAAGACCAGATCAGGAGGGAAGGATTGGTGAGGTAAGTTGCAGCAAGAGAGATTGTTGTTACAGAGGCTAGTACAACTCATGGTGAGTGAGAAACTCATGAGGAAGCAGTCTGCCAGAGGCAGGGGAAGTTTTTCTAGAAGAGGAAGCGGTTCAGAGAAATGCCACAGAGATGAGATGACTGCAAAGGTTCGAGAAAGAGAGATTGAAGAAATAAAGGTACATTTGCAGGTACTAGAAGAAGGGCTACAAGAGCAGGAAAATCATAAAGGAAAATGGCTCTTCCCATTGAAGGGAAAGAGAGTGATTTGGCGACAATCGCAGAGGAGGTTGAGGCAAATTGTGATTGCCTTGTTGAAAAAGAGACTTAGAGTTCTTGTGCCATAGATGAAATTTGAAGATTCCACATGCAGATCTGATCAAAGGGAAGTGCTGAAGAAAGAAGTCAAGACTAAAAAGTCTTGCAGTTTTAAAACTGATGAGTTGTGTTTGTTTGCAGATGCAGAGGAGGTTTCCATTGATGAAACAAAGGAGAAAATCATTGATGATTTATTGAATTATTGGGCAGATCCATATGAGTTGGATAATGTGAACTCTTGTGTCTGTATAGCTGACAATTGTGATGTGATTACAGGTGTTGAGAAGGATGTGTAATCTTGTGAAACTGTTACAGCAGAAGAGGAAGTTCTTGTGGATGTTGAGGAAGTGAAATAGTCTGAAGTGCAGATAAGGGAAGTAACAGTTGATACTGTTGAACATTTTGTGCAAACTAACAAGTTGAGTATGAATGCAGGTGATGAGATGGTAACAACAGGAAGCTTGTCTTGTGAAAGTATTGAAGATTGTACAGAAATTTTCTCAAAGGAGATGACAGATTTATGGCATGAGTTAAATGTTCTAGAGAAGGGACTAGAAGTACAGAAGATAAATATTCAGAATATAAAGAGAGAGATGAATGAAAATAAAGAGGTTCATTTTTATAAACCAGAATACAGATGCATTCTCGGAGAAGATGATGCTGATGATAGACTGAGTGAGAATATCAAGAATGATTGGGATCAATATACTAAAATGATGGCAGAAGGAAATAAGGCACCGAGGCCTTATGAATTTTATTCTAACAAGTGTTTTGTGAGTGCAGGTATTGGTGCAGAACATTTGACTCAGTTGAGGAGAGAAGAAGTTTTTTGTTCCAGAAGACAAGAGGATATAGATGATCGAGTGGTAGTCAGAACAGAAACAAGCATAGAAGCAAGAAATCGGCAGTCTGAGGATTTATTAGACAAAGAAATTGATTTAATCAGAAGAATAATGTTGAAAGTGTCTCAGATGAAGACATCAACAAGGAAGGGAAGCAGCAGAAGCAACAGAAAAATGAAAACAGAGACAGATTGTGAAAGTGCAGCAAGTGGAGCAAGGCAGCATAAGATATGGAGACCTGGAGAAAAGCAGCAAGCAACGGCAGATGAGGACTTGTAGAACAAAGTGTGGGATCCAGAAAAACATGGATCTGAACACATGATCAGGAGATCATGAAATTTTTCTACCTTGGGAGTCTGATGCGGGAGCATTCATCCAAAGGGAAATTATTGTAAATAATAGACATAGGGGGTCATGCATTTGTGGAATTAGTTTCCTAAATTCCAAGTCAGTTTAATATTTAGGCTTTTTAGTAGATATTCTCAAAATAAATAAATAAAACTAGGAGATCTTTTAGGCATAAAAGGAATGGATGTGGATCATTAAGTGATAAGGAAGCTTTTCTATTTTATAACAGGGAAAAAGATGGAATAAAGCGTCAAGATGCTTTTTGCCATATGTATGCATTGCATGTAGAGTTTTAGAGCTTTTAGTTGAGTGATTTTAGGATTTTTTAGATCATGCTAAGTTTTATAAATTATGAAGCCTCAAAGGCATTGAAAATCAGAGAGAGGGAGTGAGAGTGAGGATGAAAAATGAGAAGCCATGAATAGACCATGATTTCTCTTGTAAATATTTTATTTCTTAATTAATTAGTTCAGTGATTTTGTGTGCATATGTATTGTCTGGAATCTCAGAAATTATATGGTTCGATTTATGGATTGGTGTATATTTTTCTATAATTGAGTTTTGTATTGTTGAGGCGTGGTTGAATTACAGTTAAATGCAGATAACAATCTAGCCAAGAGCTCCAAACAAAATATGGTGGCTATTGAATAAAACGCGTGGTAAATAGAAGGCGACTAAGGAATTAATTTGTGTTGTGTTGAATTATAGAGATATCGCGTGAAAAACATTTTTATATGAAGTGAAGTTATAGCGTTAAATGTTGAGATGCATGTTTATAAGCACATTGGTGAAAGATTATGGGTTTTGCAGGGTTGACCTTGCATCAATTGGCAAGGAAATGGCTAAGCCTTTGGAAAGGAAAAGAGGCATTATTTTCCATTTTATTTATGAAAATAATGGAAACTAGGAGAAAATTAAGGTGAAAGGCCACAGGTTTCATGTGAGGATAAAAATGAAGAAAAATAAAGGAAAAATGAAGAAAATCGAGGCCTCATTAATAAAAAGGATTTTGAGGATCAGTTGGTACCTTTTTGTCTGTTCAGTTTTGGAATTAGCTTCAGAGAGTAGATGAGAACTAAGACAAGAAGGAAAGAAAGAAAGCAAGGAAAGGACAGGAAAGTAAACGAGGATAAGGAAATAAAGGTAAGTTAAGGATCAAGCTACTTCAATGGGAGTACTTGCCAGTAACAGATTTCATGTGTGATTTCGTAGCTATTTTTTACATGCATGGTATGTGCATGTTGGTATATGGTTATTTTTTTGTCGTTGGAATGGATTTTGTCACGATTGAAAGTGTATTTTAGCCTAGCCTTTCCATTTTTGGATAGCCATGGTGTGATGGGATTGTTCTCGGTTTGAGCTTTGGATTGATGCATGGTTTTGGAATCCAAGGTGAGGAGGTCATAGAAAAGTTCCTAAAGGTATAGGAATCTCTTGACGGATAATGGAGGGATACATGATAAAGCCTATGGGTGGAAACATGTAAATTCCTCAAGGATGGTGAAGAAATTATGAGGCATCCAATCTCAGTTCAGTTTTGTTATCTCGACAACAGTTTAGATGTGATTATGGTATGGAGAGGGTGGAGGTGGTTTAACCTCTAGATTCCTTTGGTTATCTTTGGATTGGTTATTCCCATGAGAGCCCACATTGATGCTTGGAATATGGCATAGGGATGATTGGATGAAAGAAATATATTGTTCGTCCAATCTATGCTTGGGTGGAATGTGGGATTCCCGAACTTGGTTGGCAATTTCCTATGTTTGATAAAATATAAATTATCTTTCTTTTAGTAAGGAAATGTATTTGTTATTATGTGGCTTTCATTGTTGTTCTCTTATCGTTATTTATATGGTTGTATGTTAGTTATAAGCATTGTTATATGAGAGTTCTCAGTCATGGATCTATTCATGTTTTTACTTGTAACTGAATAAATAATGAGTGCAAGACCTAATTGATGATATGAAAAATAATGTGAAAAGCTATGAACCCTTCTTGTTAAACCTTAGTTAAGTTTTAAATCCCCTGTGTTCAAACTTTCATTGATGACTTGTAGGTTGCATATCTACCAAGTGTTTGATTAAATGTCAGCTTTGATTGGGGATGGTCAGGTCAATTCCCTTCCTGTTTTGCTTTTTAAATAGTGTCTTCATGTGTTTTATGAGTTCTAGAAGTTTCATGGACTTTCTAGGCAGAGGCTTAGCCGCGGTCCTAGAAATTAGTCTTAATTTGTGAAATCATTGGCAGAACATTGGAAAATAAAGGCCATGGTCACACTGATGTAGGCCTATGGGAGCGACTGGGAACCCATAGTCACATGGAGGCCTTGAAAAGGGAGTTACTAGGGCTCAAGGTCAAGGAAAAAGTGAGTTGTCTCAACGGTTGGACACTTGGAGGGGTTGGGTTACTCCTAGAGGTCTTATGGCACCTAAGGGAAGTCACTAAGGTCTTCAGTTGTTAACTCCATTTCCTTAAGGTGACCTAAGAGGTTGAGTCATATCATAGTGACCCTTAGCTTATGGTGACTTTGGGCTTGCTGATGAAAGTGGGTAAATTTTGGAGGAGGTGTTATAGGGTGGTATCAAAGTAGGTTCTGCTCTCTTTGGGTCATATCTGATACCACGGGGTGGTATTAGAGCCTGGTTTCTCTCTCTTTGGATAATTCTAATGTTTTCAAAGTTATGGTTGTCATGCATGGGATCAGGGTATATAGTTGGTATGACCATGCATGATGTTGTTGTGATGTTATGTTATTACACAGATATTTTTATGATTATACATGTACATGCTAATGTGGGTTGATCTCGCAGATGAGATAAGCCTCCCTTGAACATCACTGAGGTATGGATTTGATTTTGGTATCTATTTGGTTTATCTCACAATAAAAATCCTTGTAGGAAGAAGACAATTCAAGATGACAAGAAAAATGATAGACTATAGTCCTCATGACTCCTCTTACAAATCAGCTAGGTAGTAAGGAGAATATTATTCTCCTGGTATAGAAGATACATTAATTATATTGAGGGAAGAGATCAGAAGTTGCAAAGAAAATAATGATAGGTTGGTTAAGGCTTATGAAAGACTTGCGATGGCTCAATAGAGGTAGGTAAATTGTAATGCAACAATCATTCAGAGCTTGTCAGAGTTGCAGGGACAAGGACAGATGAGTTAGCAAGAAGAGAAAAATAATGGAGCCTATGAAATATGATCTCGGTCTACATATAGGTTGGCTAAACAGGACATAGTTTGAGGTGGAATATCATTAGATACACCTAACAGGAGGACTATTATGTATGGGCATCATTCTAGTTCCTCATCCAGGAGACATCATTATAGTCATCACCATCATCATCCTTATAGGAGGGGTGAGTATTTTCATTAGGATTCCAAGAAGGTGAATCCTCCTACATTTGATGGAGAGATGAAGAAGCCAGAAGATGTAGAGGCATGGTTAATTGGGATGAAGAAGTTGTTCAAATTACATAGCTACTTAGAGAAAATGAAATCTAAGATAGCCACTTTCAGTGTTAAAAGGAAGGAAGATATCTGGTGGGAGGATGTGAATAATGTCAAAGGTATTCCAAAAGAAGACTTGACTTGGGAGGAGTTCAAGAAACTCTTCAAGAAGTAATTATCGGAGAGGTACTATGATGATAGAGCTAAGGAGTTTTATCAGTTATAAATGGGTTCTATGACAAATTATGAGCACTCTAGCAAATTATTGGAGTTGTTGATGTATGTGTCATATCTCAAGGAGGAGAAGGCTTAGAGTTAGAGATCATCAGTGGATTCTTAGCATCATATAGAGACCATATTGATTTTGAAGAGCTTAGATCGTTAGAAGATGCCTTCCATAATTTGAAGCATTGTTATCAGTAGTCATAAAGAAAAGCTGAGCCTAAACATGACTTGAAAGGAAATGAGAAAGTCAAAGGAAATGGCCACTGAAGTGGGGAAGACCTCAAGATGCAGGTGAGAAAGAAGACTTCACTCCTTACAAGAAGTCCAGTGCAATTGAGAAGTGACATGTGTTGCGGCTTGGAGAACAACATACTAGAGGTAATAGTAGAGTACCCTTATAGTGTTGGATATGTGGCAAAGATCATCATAAGAAGGATTGTCCATTGTACCAAGGTGGTATGCCTTAGATCTATAGTTCTCAGGAGGCACAAACAAGGATGTTGGTCATAACATTCCTTAGATTTATGCAGCCATGTAAAACAAGTAGGTGAATCACCAGGAACCTATCATTGAGATGTACGGTAATTTTTTGATCTAGTTATTTCTATTTTGATTGATCCTAGCTCTAACTATAACTATGTTAATCTTGACCTGGTGGATAAGTGTGGCCTGATAAAAAAAGTGCATGCAGAGTCTTGGTTGGCGTAGTTGGCTATAGGTATGGAGAAGAGAGTTCATCATTGGGTAAGAGCTTGTATATTGGAGTTGAATGGTATCCCTATAGTAGCACATTTCAATGTACTGCCATTGTCATCATATAGTGCGTTTTTGGGTATGGATTGGTTGTATCTCCATAGGACGAAAGTAGATTTCTATGACAAGAAAGTTGAGTGCCTAGATGATAATTGAGAGAAGAGAATATTGTAGGGGAAGAAGAATTCTACATCTGTGAGGACGCTCACAACTATGCAGGAAAAGCGTAGTTGCAGGAAAGGGTGTGTGATTTTTGTAGTTCATATTTCCATTGACAAGGTTAACGATGTTGAGGATGTAGAAGTCCTCAAGAGGTACCCTATATTACGGTTATTTCAAGATGTGTTTTGAACATATATTCCAAAGTTTCCTCCGCATAGGGATAGGGAAGTAGACTTTTCTATTGAGTCTATACTAGGGACAGCACCAACATCAAATACATCTTATAGGATGAGCACTCTAGAATTAGTAGAGTTGAAGTTGCAATTGAAGGAGATGCTTGATAACAAATACATTAGACCAAGTGTATCACCTTGGGGTGCACAAGTATTGTTCGTGAAGAAGAAGGATGGTATTCTTAGATTGTGCATTGATTACAGGTAGTTGAACAAAGTGAAAATCAAGAAAATGTATCAATTGGCAATGATTGGCGACTTGTTGGATCAGTTGAAGGGAGCAGCAGTGTTCTCAAAGATTTAATTGCAATCAAGATATCATTAGGTATGCATCAAAGAATAGGACATCTACATGACTTCCTTCATGACCAAATATGGGAATTATGAGATTGATGCAGTTACATTCGGTTTGAGTAATTCTTTAGCTACTTTTATGTGATTTATGAATAATGTGTTGCATCCTTTGCATGACAAGTTTTTTTATTGTATCCATTGATGAAATCTTGATATATTCTAAGAATGAGGAAGAGCTTGTCAACAATTTAGTAGCAGTGTTGATATTTCTACGATAGAATTAGTTTTATGCTAATCTTAGCGAGTGTCATTTATTTTAGACAGTAGTACACTATGTGGGACATGGGTTTTCCAAGAATGGCATAGCATTAGATTCAGAGAAGATAAAATATATCATGGATTGGGAAGCTCCTAGAAATGTGGAGGAAGTTAGATCATTCATTGGCTTAGTAGGTTACTACAAGAGGTTCCTCGAGAACTTCTCACGCATTGCAAATCCTATTACCTCATTATAGAGGAAAGGTAAGAAGTTTGAATGGAAACATGAGTGTGGAGTCAGTTTTGAGCAACTAAAGCAGTTGTTGACAAATGGTCTAGTGTTAAAGATTGCAGATCTAGACAAAGAGTTTGTAGTGTGTACAGATGCTTGCAAGAGAGGACTTGGTGGAGTATTAATGCAGGAGGGACAAGTGATATGCTATGAGTCTAGGAAACTGAATTAGCATGGTGTTGATGGCCTGAAATGTGATCATCAACATTGGGGAAAACCACTCAGTCGAGACCTTAGAGAAGATCCTTTTATGTTTGGGATGATTTCTCCAACAGGAATTATGAGACGTGTTTCCCCTTACAGGAAATTATAAGAAATAGATTGAATAAAAGTATAAACATTGATATAAATAAAAATGAAAAATAAATATTAATAGCATAATATTTATCCCAGGAAATTTTTTTGTATATATGATTAGAAAGATTTCATAATTAACATGACAATGTAGATTATCCTGTTATTATGAAGTTAAAACAGACAAAGACAACTAATTTAATTAAATAGTTAAATAAATTAACTTATAAATTCATCACATATATGAGGTCTTGTTGTTCATACATATAATTTATGATTCCAATCCAACATATTAGTAGTGATGATGCATGATTTCTATATCAAATTTATAATGAAAAAAAAACCATTCAACTCCTAAAAAATTAACAACAAAGAGATAATGGTACTTGATATATATTTCTTTTTTCATCAAAAAAATGGCAAGTCTTAAGCTATATATTAAGAAAAAGTGAAGTTACAATAGTCCAAGCTTGAACCTTCTTTCAAAAATTTAGAACCCATTCTCATAACAAAGGAGGGGTTTTATAGCTTCATTAGAAAATACAAATATAGAAAATACAGTAAAAACCTTAGGCAGTTCCAACAAACGTAGCCAAAATAAACCATAAGGGACAAATTTAGAATCCGTTGTAACAAGGCATCTAAATCTGGGAAGAATATTGTCTTCTCATTTGTTTTTTCAGTTCATAGAAATCTATCATGTTTTTAAACTTAGATGTAGACCTTGGTTGCATTTGCATCTGGTTGATAAAGATTGTGTCTCTCAATGCTGGAAGCATTATTGTGGTGGTATTGGATAAATATCATAGCATCAACCACTGACTGTGTGGTTTGGAAAAAAATTTCCAATGACTTTCCAAATTGATCCTTATTAGCATATCGATGTCTTCATCTTTATTTTTGGAGGTTTATTGCCACAATTTAGTAAGTGGTTTAATATCTGGTAATGCTCCTTCAGGGAAAATTGATATGAGATTGGCCTAAAACAAGTTGTCACTAACTTCTTCAATGAGATTATTTGAAATATCCCTTGCATGAAATACTATTGCTTTTTCTTTCTTGGTACAAACTTCCCATTATCTAAAAATAATTTCCTAGTGTGATTCTTCAATTCTAGGAATATTAGCCAATACCCCATCTGTGTCAACCTCCCATGTCAGAAAACCAACATTTTTCTCCTCTATGTCATCAAAGTAAGTCCTGAGATCTGATTGTTGATCAACAATAAAACTAGTTGTGTTGCATAGGTCATGAATAGTTGTCAACTTATGGAAAAATACAATCTGTTGTTGAGCAAGAAGAGTGTTTAACTCTTTTTCTTCCTTCTTAAACTCAATCAATTTAGGATTAACACTTAGTTGGTCAATCCTACTATATAATTCCTATATTTGAGAGTCTAGGGCTTGTAAATTAGTGTCATATTGTACTTTGAGGGCGTTAAAACTATTTTTAAGGTCAGTGACTTGTCTTTGCCATTGCTCAGAAATCTTTTGTTTCTCGATTTCAATGCTTTGTTCCAAATCCAAAAAAAATTCTTCTTTTTCATTTAACAATTGTAGTACTTCTGTAACTTTGTCCATTGTTGTTGAAACATAGGCTACTATGACTTGGGTGATCCTTCCCAGCTCCTCTGAAGGAGTGGTCAAAGAGCCTTTCCATAATACCTTAAAAGAATGATTTCTAGGGGCCAAAATCTAGGACTGATCAATTTTCCTTTTCTTCCTCTCCCTTTGATAGCATCCTTGTGCTAAGGAATATAAAATATATCAAGTGGAAGAATTTATTAAAATCTTAACGCAACCTTAGATGTTGGGAAAATCAGTATAGTTTCAATGTCTTCATCGCCTAAAGGCTTCTCATAGCCCTTTTCTATTATCAGAGTTTGTCCAAGTCTTTTGGAAGTGTCTAGGACTTTCTCTTGTACATCATTTTTAACAACTTGAGGGTCATCGACCTTAAAATTTAGACCCTAATTATATTGTTCCCATTTTTCTTCAAGCCTAGTATTTGGCATAAGACCCTCTTCTTAGGAAGAAGAGGAAATAATTTTTTCTGTTGGCTAAGAAATGTGGGCAAACTATTTAGAACCAACAACTATTACATTATTGGGGATTATTTTCTCTTGAGGAATCCTTAATGATCCATAGGTAGATTTTCTAATCTTTCCTCTCTGTACCGAATGAACTGAATCATTTCTTTTGGAGTCCACTATTGTTTTTTTTATCTCACAACCACTAAATAAGTAGAATGATTTTCAAACAAATCATCAAACTTGTCTGGCTCATGAGAAAATTCTCTGATTCTCGATGTTGTAGTAACCTTTTTGACAACTTGATGTGGTTCATATTGTTTTTTAGGAATGGTGGGGAAACCGAGCTCTTGAATAAAATTAATTTCAATGATTACATGCTTGAAATTATTCAAAATATATATACCACACTGAACAGAAAAAATAGGCCACGTGCTTTTATTTTATTCCTTTAAAACAATTGAAATACCATTTTCTACGGTCTTATATGCTATCTCTTCAGAAAGGAGCTTGTCAAGAATAAATAGAGGTAATACATGAGGGTGAGATAGACTCCCAAAGACTAAAACATAGGTAAATAACTCTTCATCGACCAAATCTCTTACCTGGAGCAAGTCTATTTTAGCTTCAGAAAATACCCATGGGGTCATTTATCAAAAATAATCTGGTGGATAGGTAGCATGACTCCATGATATATTTTGTATAAATGATGTAGATATTTTGAATTCCAAAGAATATTGTGGTATATGTGAATAGGGTTTGGGTCTTCTAAAGTCCACTTCCAACCCATAGAGGTAAAGCCCATGGTGAAACATAGGGCATTCATTATATAAGGGCTCATGTAAAAGTGGGTAATTATATTCTCAGGGACTTTGTGATTGCTTCTAAAAGATAAGATGTGGGTGGCTAGGTTGTTTGAGAGTATATTTCCCCAATCAAAGATAAAACCCTCTAAAGACCCATCAACAAGTGGTGCCCATTGATCAATAAACTTCTATGTATTAGGGTAAGAAAAGAGTCTACACATCATCGAAGCACTTGGAAATAGGGACCAGCAAGGGATTTAATTGTATAATTACCTGTATTCACTCACTTGTGCTTGTTTGGATCCTTTCTCCATGCTCTAATTGTATATGACACATGGTCGTGTTCTTTCATGAATGATTCCACAAATTTCTTGTCATACTTACACTGAGGCTTGGGCAGATGGTACATTACGCTCAAATCCTTCTCAGTAAAAGATTTGATAACTGCATACTTTATTGTCATGACATTTCTTTTGGCACTGTTCAAATTGTCAACAACCTATTGAAACATGTCTTTATAAGGAATAATTTTGGTTCAACCTACAATCATGTGCAAGAATGAATTAGCTACGTCATTGTAGATAGTGTTTGAGACTAGGGTAGAATCATTGTTCATAACTATTACTTGCATGACCATGGGTCCTTCATCCTCAAAGAGTTTGTACATGGATTCCCATCAGGATTTTCTTGAGTCTTTGGTGCAGAATGTGTCAGAAAATAACCCTAGCATGGCATTTTTGTCTTATGTGCTTTCTATTGTAGGAGTGATAGATTGTTGTTGCACAATGGGTTTCTTCTTTCATTTCGCTGCTTTAGACATTTCTTCACTATTATGGTGCGCGGAGCTAGCCTATAGCAGAAAACACACGAATAAGTGTTAAACTTTATCACATAAACAACTTAGTGCAAATAATGAAATTTACACAACAATATCCCCCTTTAAAGAAAATCTTAATAGAATCGAAATATAATGAATGAAAATGTTTATAGTTTCAAAAACAATAGCTTCTCAACTCTCAGACATTAACTACAGAAACATAAATTCATATAGGCTTTCCAAATCACAATAGCGAAGATGAAATACGAAAGAAATGAGTCAAAAGAATGTGTTTAAAAGTTATAATAATGGGAACCTCTAATAAATGGGGATTCTGATTTAGTAAAGGATATCAAAAATAGGTGCTAAGTGATATTGTGAGATTTATATCATAGGTGGCATATCATTGGTTTTGTATTGGGGACATAAAGAACAAGATTCCGATAAAAAAGTTTTGATAAAGAAATATAAATGGGAATATAAAAACTATTTGCAGTGGGAGATACTAGAGATATCAGATATCAGAGGTGAGAATTTCGTAGCTATCATATGTCAAAAGTGAAGGCATCCAAGTCGGGAGATATCAAAAGTGTGAAATAACACAACTGTCACACTTTAAAAGTTGCGATATTGTGAGTACCGATATAATAAATGATAGTTGTGGAGCTGACAATAATTATAATATTCATTTTTTTTAGGCTTGCATGACTTATAATTAATCTTTAACAAAATCTCTTTAATAAATGAAGTAATCATCAAGGAAGCTATATTGGAGAGGGAATTTATCATAACTTTCATAAAAGGAAAGTTACAATATAATAAGGATTTGATGGAAGTCTTTTGATAATGCTTTCACTTTTAAGAGAGAAGGATTATTGGGGTTTATATTTTATCGTAACATTTTAAGGGTTTTGCTTTTGATACATGGGTTCCAATGAGGGAAACCATTATGACTAGGAAATTAATAACAAATTCTAAAATGTCCCAACTTTATTCAAAATTAAAGAATATTACTAAAATGAAAGAATCATCCCCATTATTTAATAATAACAAAATAAAAAAATAAATTGGGGGTTATTGAATAATACAACACACGAGCAAAACTATGTGACTCATGATCTTGAGTTGGCAACTATTATTCATGCGTTGAAGATGTGGATACATTATCTTCTTGGCAAGAGGTTTGTATTGATGAGAGATCATAGTGGGTTGAGATATGTAACAACCTTGGTAAAAAAATCCATGTATATCTATATATATATCTATATATAATATATATATATATATATATATATATATATATATATATATTATATATATATGGCCACGGATGATTGGACATGTATTCCAAGATGAATGGTGCGGGAAAAATCCTAGTGGGTGTTGATTTGGTTTATTATAGCAAAGGAAATTGGCAAAGGGAATGGAAAAGGCTTTGGAAAGGAAAAGAGGCATTAATTGGAATTTTATCTATGAAAATAATGGAAATTAGGAGAAAAGTAAGCTGAAAGTTCATAGGTTTCATGTGAGGAGGAAAATGAAGGAAAATAATGGAAAATGATGAAAATAGAGGCTTCATTAATAAAAAGGATTTTGAGGATCAGTGGGAAAGCCTTGATCAGTTCATTTTTGGAGCTTTCTCATTACACTCTCTCTCTCATGCTCCTAGACACTTAGAATTTTCTTGGAGCACTCTTGGAGGGTGTGGCATACTTGGAGTTTTGAAGCAAGAAGGCGAAGGAAGAGCAGGAAAGTGTAAGAGGGCATTAATATCAGCAGCTATGATGGGTTTTTCTTGTAGGTAATGAGTTTCATGTATATTTTCCTCACTAGTTTTGGTATGCATGGAATATGCATGTGGTTTCGTGGTTATGATATGTCATTGGCATGGAGGATGGTGAGGATTGACAGTGGATTGCCTACCCTTGTCGTTTCCTCACTCGCCATGGTGTTGTGGGTTTATTTATTTATTTTTCTAGTTGGTTCTCCTATTTCCTTAGCTTGGGTTGATTTATGAGTTCTTAGAGGCTTGGCAGGACAAATTCTCTAGAGCCCTAGAATAGCCTAGGTTGAGTTACTTGTCCCATAGCCTTGGTTGGAAAAATTCTCTAGAGCCCTAGGACTACTTGGGTTGAGTTACTAGTTCGTAGCCTTGGTTGGAAAAATGCTCTGGAGCGCTTGCTGGGTTGAATTACTAGTCTCATAGTCTTGGTTGGAAAAACTCTCTAGAGCCTGGTAAACATTGTGGGTTGAGTTACTAGTCCCATAGCCCTTGTTGGACAAACGCTCTGGAGCCTTGTAAAAGTTGTCATTTGAGTTACTAGTCCTAGAAGCCAGATTCGAACAAACGCTCTAGATCACAGGATGGCTGGGATAGAGACCTATCTAATGATGTTTTTTGTGATGTCTAACTATGAGGTGGACTCACTATTTGATGGGGTGAGGTAGATGGCCTCTGGAAGTCCTGGATGAGTTTTGATTGATGGGTTCTATGAGATCCCACATATATGCTTGGAATATGGCACATGGGTGAATAACTTAAGAGATATTTGGCTCAGCCATTCTATGGTTGGGTGAAACGTGGAAGTCCCATCCCAGGTTTCCATTTTTCATCATTAATGAAAGGTTATTTCTCCCAGTATTTATATGAGTATTATGATGGATTATATGTGGTTTATATGGCTATGATTTCATGGATAATTATGTCCCTATTATGCTAATTATTTACATGTTTTATGATAGTAGCCATGTGTGGCTCTCATCATGTTTTTAGTTGTGATTGAATGATCAATGTATCTATGACCTAATGGATGCAATGGAAGTTTATGTGTTGAGGCATCAATGGTTCTTAGTGATTCTCAGCTATGTATGAGGCCTCTATGCTCAAAACTGTTAATTACACCTGTAGATTACCCATTTGCAATATATTTGATGAAATGCCTCTCGTGGCTAGTAGGGGTCCAGTCAAGGTTAGTGACATGGGCTCTTAGCTTGAAAAAGTGGCTAAAATCCCAGAATCGTCAGCATAACACTGACAGTTTTGGTCTCTGGTCGCTGGTAGGCAAGCACATGAGAGCGACTTTTGGATTATGGTCACCCTCATGCCTATAGCATCAGAGCAACTCTGGCTTAAGTTATCCAAAATATCAATGAGACCCCAAGGCAAGTTGTCTAAAGTATTTGATTGGTTCCTTAGGGTCCTCGAGCTGATTATTAATGTCTATATGGTGTGTTTATGTTGGTTCCACTTCCTTAACATGACTTATGAGGTCAAATCATATCATAGTGGTGTTTCTTCCCATGTTTACCACAACTAGCTAGTTTTTGGGTAGACGTGGCAGGAGGGTGTTATAGAGTGATATCAAAGCATGGTTGCACTCTTCATGGGTTTCATGTTGGTCATGCATTCATGTTGGTTGCATATGTGTTCCTTATGATGTAGTCTATGTGCTTGCTACATTTGCTCGGTGTTGATCATGGTTGTAGTGATGTTGCCATGTCAAGGTTGAAGATGTTGTCATGGAGTATGTCTTCATCTGTGTATGGTTGACTATGCATTGTTATGCATGTCAATGTTCACATATTATCAAGTTCACGTGATATGGTTTCTTTTTTCATGCATGAGGTCATGGTTTGTGTAGTTGATATGGTCATGCATTGATGACTGGACTCTAGCTAGAATGATGTGTGTATGGTTTGGTATTCATGTGTTATATGTCTATATGCAATTGTTATGGATGTATGGTCTTGGTTATAGCTATGCATGAATAGTAGGTCAAACATGCCTTGTGAATTCATTGTGTAAAATTAGGTTATCATGATGATATCGATATGTTATGATGCTAATGAGTTGGTTGAGATAGAGCATGAGATTTAGATCATCAAAGTGAAGTTGAAACATTGGACCTCGAGGCAAGGGCATGTTATTATACAGGTTTGTATGTTGGACATGCAGGAATGTAACCGATTGTTATATGAATTAGGTTTATAAACATTAGGTTTATGCACATGTCTTTTGATGTTATGGATACAAACATGATAGATGATAGTTGATTAGTGTAGTCATATGCACATGTGTGAGATAGTCAGGAATGATAGTAACATGTGGTTGTATGCATTGCTATGGTTGTTTTATGTTAGATAACCTGATGATTATGTTGTATGTTGTTGATGAGTATGTTATAGGTTAACTTGTGGTTGTTATATGTTAGTTAACTTGACAATTAGGGTTATAAAATTAATATCTTGATGTTATATGTATCATGCTAAACTAGATTGGACTATGTAGATGGTTAAGGTTACAATATTCAGGTATGATCCGACATATTTGTGATGACTTTGCACACATGGTTGTTATAAATGAACGATAAATGCTTATAAGTTTATTATGTGAACATGTTAGTTGGTTATTGTTATGGATATAATGATCATATTCATGCTTGAAACAATGTGTTGTAAAGTTATATCGTGCTAACTAGTTTGATTGTGCAGACAAGATAGCCTCCCCTGAGATACATTAAGGTATGAGTTTTCTTATGTAATCTATTTTATGTTTGAGGATTTGATTACATCATCTAGTTGATTTAACATGGTATATTTTTAAGTTGGTTGAATGTTTGATGAATCACATAATATGAGTATGTGTTCAAATGATCTTGTTTTAAGATGATTGTACTAATACATATGTGTTGAGACAGTTGAGATGTACTTGAATATAGTAGGTGATAGTTGTAGCATTTGTTCTAATGAATATGATTTGACTATGTATTATGAAATGATTATTAGTATTGGTAAATGTTAATTGATAGAATTGATTGTCTTGATATTTTGAACATGTGGTTGACATTTATGAACAGTTGCAGGGTAACATGACTGATATTAGTATGACGAGGTAATAATTGATTTGTTTATATAACTAACAGTTGGATGGTGTAATAGTGCATAATAAAACTCAGTTGCAGTAAGGTAAAGGTAAATGGGAAGGAATCATAGCAAGAACTCCTTTGGTTATGTTGGGAAAGCCAAATTCCAAATTAATGAAGTGTTTTGATTTCGTCTAACATTATGTGGGCACGTGCTATATTCATGGGCATGTACTTGACAGGTATATTAGCTACTTCCTAGTTACAGGTGGGTTTTCAACGGAATTGGAGTCCATTGAGAAATGGAATGGATGTGTTCAATTCCAAGGAATGTGCTTGGCACAACAACAAAAGGTAACTAGTGTATTTTTATGTTTATTTATGCACTGACAATTATGTGTTGAAGGCAGTATGATGCAAGGAGTTGCATGGCAAGAGAGGTTTCCATGAAATTTTGAAGAAGGCTCAAGTTGAATTTTCCTTGGGAACCATGGGGATTGAGTCATGCTGTATGTTTCCAGTCTTGTGCTTTTGGTCTTTTATGAATTTTTTAGCTTGATTCTGGTTTTTTTTTTTATGTCTGGTGCAAGGCCTTGCCATTTTGTTGTGGTGTCATATTTTTATTGACTTTCATGGTTTTTGTCTTAGTTTTTTCTTGTATTTCCTTTTATGTTTTGAGTCTTTGGAATTGTTTGGGAAAGATGAAATTTAATGGAGCTTGGGAGAGTTGTATGGTACCCGAAAGATAGTGTAATATTCAAATGAATCTTTGTTCATTAATAAGCATAGTGGAGGGTAAGACTATGATATACAGTGGGTTGGTTGGGTCCATTGGTGTAAATGGGCACTGCCAAGATAGGCATGATAAAAGTAACCAGAAAAGGTAAAGTAAACGAACCTAAGATGTCAGATGGCTTGACTAAGTTGCGAATTGTGGTTCCAAATATTGTGCATGAATAAAGGAAGGTCTCTTAACCTTGACCTTGACATCTAGTATTTATGTTGTGATCTTGATTTATTTATGCTAATGTTTACGTATACATGTGTATGTATCCATATATCTATGTCATTGCCTGAAAGACCATCAAGGATCGTTATTGTGGTGGAATGATTTCCTATGCAGGCGAATGGCATGAAGAATTTCCTAACTATGAGGAATCAAGTGGGAATAGTAGTCATGAAAAATATATGATGCCATTATCATGTGAATATGAATTTATATTGTATGCTTGTATTATTCCTATGCTTATGTTATGCACAAATTATACCGAGGGATACATCAACGAAATGAAAGCAGTGTGGTCTGTGGCATGCTAGGATAAGCATGGATAAGACACTAGAAGAAATGTTTCTTGGTATGTACAGTGTGGTTTGGATGTGTGGTACTATTGTTGTGCATATGTTGTAAATATTTCAACATGCTACATCTGTGATGTTGTTCACATGTGGTGTTGTGTATATATAGTGTGTGTACATGTTGTTTATGCAATGTTATATATAGGATGGTATAGGTAGTGTTGTGTGCATATTTGCAGTTCTAGGTATAGATGGTGCTATGTACAGGTTGTATATGCAGTACTCCGTATAGATGATGCTATGTACATGTTGGATATGAAGCGTTATGTACTTGTCATGTTGCATGGATATTTTACATATGGTGTTATGTACATATGGTGTTGTGTACATGATTGTACAAGTGATGTTGTGAGCATGTTGTGCCATGTACATGTTTTACAAGTGTCGTTGTGTGTATGTAGTGTCGTGCACATGTCATGCATGTGGAGCTATCTACATGTAGTGCCGCATAAATGTCATGCATGTGGTATTGTGTACACATTGTATAGGTGGTGCAATGTACATGTGGCATTGTGTACACGTTGTGCATGTGGTGTCGTCTACATGTGATGTTATGCACATATTGTGCATGTGGTGCAACATAGAGGTGGTATCATGTACATGTTGTAAATATGGTATTGACTTACATGTGGTATTATGTTCATCTCATACATGATGTGTTGCAGATATGCAGTACTATGTATGTTCATTATGTAGTCGTGGTATCATGAAATCTGTATTCCTTGTGTTGGACTTTGTGTAGTACATGTATTTTATTGTGCGTTATGCCAGGTGTAGGTACATGTATTCTGTGGCATTTCACATTAGGTGTAGATGTATGAGTTGTTTTGTATATCAGGTGTATATGTATGCATTTGTGGTGTCTAATGTTGTGTGGGGATGCATGTCTTGGTATGTGCCTTGTGTACTTATACGCTTGTGTTGTGTTTTATACCGAGTGAGGTAGAGATTTGTTGTTTTTTTGTACATTAGGTGTAGGTGTATGTATTAATTTATGCACTAGATGTAGGCATATGTATTGTATTGTATACACTGGGTGTAGGTGTATGTGTTGTATGTCAGGTGCAAGAGCATGTATTACATGGAGTTGTATGTTGTGTGTGGTCATATTCATGTGATGCACACTATATATATGTGCAACTAGTTGAGGAGAAGGCATTGAGTGTTTGTCGATCCAATGTGAGTATGAAATATTTAAAAAGGTAGAAGTAAGGACCAATTAAAGGATAAGTATTGGTATATTATTTCAGTTTTATTATGCATGTGATTTATGATTTTTCTATATGATGACTACATGTGAATTATGATTCTAGTTTATGATGGTTACAGGTGATTTACGATTTTGATCTATGATGGTCATGTTTTGAGCTAACCTAATCAGAGGTTTCTATACATGTTTATTTGGTAAAATATGTTAGTTCGAATTGTTGTGACAAAAAGTGAACAAGGTTGTAAATGTACCTTACTAACGAGCTACCAATGAATTACAATGTGATTTTATTTCAATTTATTTTAAATCTAATGGAAGTTATGTTCTTGGTACAAGAATGCATGAAAATCCTGTTTGGGTGATTGAAATCAACTACAAGAATTTAAAACAACAAAAGGAATTAGAAAATGTAGCAGTATGCTGGTAAAGCATTAAAGAATAGGGTCATTATGGGACACTGGTACCCAATAGTGTCCATTGATTTCCATGAGCATGTTATGACCAGTATGATGGTTTTAAGGCAGGGATATGCCTTGGTTTCTGTATCTTTTGATGCAAGGAAGACTTGTTAAGGGATGGACTGCCCATGATGGGGGTGCCAGTGGAACTTGGAAGGTGAGTGACTACATGAAAGGGGTTGACCAAATTGCCTGAGGGATTGTATAGTAGAGAAGGGAAGACAAGGGATGGATTTATTTTGGTCGTTAACATTGCCAGATGGAACCATATGCACATTTGGAATTCACCTTAAGACAATGAGATGGTAACTGTTCACTGAGAGGAAAGTTGTCACAGGCTTATAGCACTGGATATTGGATGCAGTTTGACTATGGCAGTCGATTTTGGACTTCCTCAGAAGGAGGTGAGACCTAGTATTATTATGAGGGTGGATGTGTGAGCCTTTGTATTCCCTTGTTGCGGATGCAGGAATTGTATATTTTTATTTGTTGGTTGAGAAAATGTGTATATGTGTATATTATTGTAAATATTGTATCGAGATGGATTTATAAAGCACCATAGATAGTATGGTTATTTTTTGGTTGAAGGAAATGTGTATGTGTATATGTGGTTATTATAAATACCATAATGAGTTGTGTTATAAAGCTCTAATAAATGGTATGTTTGTCATGTTTCATCATAGGTCATTATAAATACTGCAATGAGCTATGTTATAAATCTCCATGGGTAGTGTGTTTTGTTTTTAGTAGTCTTTTTGGTTATCCCCCCAAGGCATAGGGTTATGTAAACTCCTTGGTAACAATTCCATCTGAAAATATATATATGGACATCAATGAGGGGACACATATTCCAAGATGCATGGTGGAGGAAACATCCTAGTGGTCATTGATTTAGTTTATTATGCCTAAGGAAATTGGCAAAGGAAATGGCAAAGGATTTAGAAAGGCAAAGAGGCATTAATTGGATTTTTATTTATGAAAATAATGGAAATTGAAAGAAAAGGAAGATGAAAAGTCAGAGGTTGCATGTGAGGAGGAAAATGAAGGAAACTAATGGAAAATGAAGAAAATAGAGGCCTGGTTAATAAAAAGGCTTCTGAGGATTATAGGGCAAGACTTTATCTGTTCAATTTTGGAGCTCTCTCATTACTCTCTCTCTCTCTCTCTCATACTCTTGGATACTTAGGGTTTTCTTGGATCACTCTTGGAGGGTGCGACACTCTTGGATTTTTGGATCAAGAATGCAAAGGAAGAGCAAGAAAGTGCAAGAGAGCATTAGTATCAATACCTACATCTAGTTTGTCTTGTAGGTATCGAGTTGCATGTATGTTTTCCTCACTAATTTCTGTATGCATGGAACATGCATGTGGTTTCTTGGTTATGATCTATCATGAGCATGGAGGATGGATAGGATTGACAGTCGAGTGCCTAGCATTGCCATTTCCTAGATATCCATAGCGTTGTTGGTTTATTTATTTGTTTTTATGGTTGGTTCTCATGTTTCCTTAGCTTGCGTTGAGGTATAAGTTCTTGGAGCCTTCGTGGGACAAACACTCTCGAGCCTTGGAACAACCTGGGTTGACTTACTAGTCCTATAGTGATCTAGGAGTATCTGTCAATCCAATTGCACAAGTGTTCAAAGTGTCATCATCAGAGTTCATGGGTTTCGTTCAGTGTCGCTTCTTTAGTTCAGTTCCACAGTGTTGGGTATGATCAGGTTGTACAGGTAATGTTATGGTTTCATGGAGTTCAACGAAGATGGTATAGCACCTAGTTGTTGACTTGAGTTCGATGACAGTTCCCCAAGGTTTGGTCTAGAGCATGTGTTTTGTCGTTCGAGAAACAGGATTGGTGTCGACATGGTTTATTGTCTGTGGTAGAGGTTTGATGTGTCAAAAAATGCGTCATCTATGGCATAAGTTCGTCATCAAGGTTATCATTGCAAAGACAACTGGAGATGACAATGTGTGTAGGGTTTTGTCATCACATGTGGTTTTACATCATATTGTGACAAAAGATTATAAAGGGTTTTTGAAATTCTAGATCTAAACCCTAATCGTACATCTAAGTCCTAATGACTAAAAACTAAGTTCTTCAAAACCTAGTCCTAATCTAACCATTACATTCCAATGGTTATAAAAATCCAAACATCACATTGTTTAGACATAAACCCTAGGTTATAAACCTAAGCTAAATCAAATATATTTAATAACATAACTCTCGGCCTATGGTTCAATGTTTAAACATTAGAAAATTCAAAACATAGTTCTTAATTGCATGCTAGACCTCAGCAGAACCGTGGAGTGTGTGACCAGAGACATGGTTACAATAAGGGTTTGGAACCACAATCATAAGCCATTAATTCTAAACTGTGATGGGGTGGCATGTGAACAAAGTTTGGGAACTTCACCACAATTAAACAGAGACTGTTGGAGCTAAATGTGGATCCATACCACAGTGAAAACCGTAACTGTTACGGAAGCCGCCAGGGAATGTGTTGTCACATGACAACTGTCACCGTAGAACAAAACCGCGGGGACCCAAAACCATCGATATAACAGTAATTATAACATGTTCACTTACATGGTTACAACCCTCTACCTGGTTAGCAAGTTGTTAGCAGCTTTCGAGTTAAACCAATGTATTTTTGGATTTTTGTATGTAAATTGATTTTTAAATTACTTCGACCACCATGACTAGGCCTAAGGGTGACCCTAGGTGTCAAAAAAAACCCTAAACTCACCCTTCAAGTCAGCTCATACATTTTGAAGGTGGGAAATAGATGTTAGGATGCATCCACAGGCCTACAAAGGTAGGTTGCTCCATTGGAGAATAAAAGAGTGGAATTTCAGTTTTCATGTGCAGGTTCTGGAGGTTAGAGGTGAATTTTGTTTTCAGAGTTTCAAGAGCATCGGGAGTCAGATTTGGAAACAGTAAGCAGCGTTGGAAATCTGGTTCAGAGAGCTATTTGATGAAAGTGACTAGAAGTGCCTGTGTGCACATTCAGTGTGGTCCTTTCACTATGTAATCCACTTACTCTTCTCATTCCTAATAAAACAGTCAACCATCTTGAAAGCAAACCCAGGGACATAGTCTATTAGGGACGAACTTCATAATCAAAATCGTTGTCTAGTATATCTATATTTTCAATATTTACACTTATATTTTGCATCTTTCTTATGGTTTATCAATTGTCGTAAAGTGTTCTGCTCCAGCAGCTTATCTCGTTTTCTATGTTTTTGGTTATCATTCAAACTCACTAATGGCTAATCACTTCTACATCCGTTTTTAGTATATGGTCATATTAGGTCATATTATTTGGTACCAGAGCAGATTTCATTCGTAGATTTCCATTGAATATTAGCCAGGTCTAAGTTGCAATGTGGAGAAGGAATCCTTGAGTAGATAAATCTAGAGATTGGAAAGCAATGAGTCGTTCAGAAATCGACCATGTCAGGGCTTGATGCAAGTGAAAAAGCTAAGAATAAGATGAGTGAGGAACAATTTTAGTAAGAATTCTTAACTATGTAGCAGATGTTGGGATAATTGTATGAGGATAAGAAGGTGAGAGATGCAGCCTCTTCTTCAAAGCCATCGATGAAGGAAAAAGGTAAAGGGAAGAATGATAAACCTCCTTCACCTCCATCATCTCCATCATTGTCTTGTTCTTCTTCTTCTTCTTCTTCCAGTGCAGAATCTGAAATGGATAAGAAACCTAAGAATTCATCTCTTTTGAAACTTGATGTTAAATTTGAGTTACATATCTATGATGGTGAAATGAATCCTAAAAAGTTAGATAACTGGATAAAGCAGTTAGAAGTGTATTGTCGTATTCAGAACATTTCTAAAGATAAAACTAAAATTCAGTTAGCTACACTTGGAATCAGTGGAACAAATTTAATCTAGTGGGAAAGCGAAACTCAGTTAGATGTAAAAAAAAATAGGAAAAGTTATCTCTTCATCGTCTCAGTTTTTGAAAGCTCTTAGGAAACAATTCTATCCTTTAGGATACATGCAACAAGTTGTTATTGATTGGCAGCATCTAAGGCAAGGTAAAGGGCAGAGTGTTCAAGAGTTTACTTATGAATTCAGAAAGAAAGCATTGGCACTTGGTATTTCATTAGATACATGTGAAACTTTGTTAAAATACATCGGTAGTTTACATTCATATTTGCAGCATACTTTATTATTGTTTAATCTTGACGATTTTGATGAGGTGTGTGTTCAGGCCATACATATTGAATCAGGTGGCAAACCATTCAAGTTGTCATCTCAGTCATCTAAAGAGATGGAAAACAGAGATTCGAGAGATAGTAAGGGGAAGAAAATTTTGAAGAAAAAGAAATCAATGATCGTTCAGAAGGAAATACCTACCTGTTCTAATTGCCAGAGAATCAGTCATGATGAATCGAAGTGCTAGAAACTTCATCTAGAACTTAAGCCCAAAACATTCCTTAAGGCGAAGGATGAAAATAAGGCCATTGCAACAATCTAGCAAGACCTCGGCCCAGATTTAGGTGATGAATGGAGAATAACCGCCTTGGTTACGACAAGTAAAACTTTTGATACTGGTTCAAGTTTGAAATCTAATGTATCTTCTTCAAACATAAATCCTTCACATGAGGATAAATGAGTTAAACTCTTCCACATAAGGATAACTTCTAAGCATACAAATATTGACACAATGTTTAACAGTGGGTCATAAACAAATTTAATATCTAAACATATAGTTAATAAATTGGGATTAGAGACACAGAGTCATCCAAGACCATACACATTAGTTTGGATTAATAAATCAACTCAGATACATGTCACAAAGTAGTGTCGGTTAAAATTTGCAATTACATCTAATTACATTGATGAAGTGGAGTTAGCTGTTGTCCGAGTAGACATTTGTGGAGTTTTCATAGGGAGTCCTTATCTTTATGATAGATATGCAGTCTTCTACAAAAGAGAACATAAATATCACCTAAAGAAAGAAGGGTTTGAATTTATTTTTAGGGCACACAAAGTCAAATCAAACTTGGATTTAATTGTTTCAAATCAAATTAAGAAGTTTATAAGTTCAAGTAAATATCTACTTATGGTTATTAAGGAACAACATAAGGTTGATTGTTCAAGATGCGAGATTCAGTCTATAGATCAATTGGTTAAGGTGGCTAATTATTTTCCAAGAAGTCTTATTCACGAACAGGATAAGAAATGTGAGATACATTTAATGTCCTACGAACATCTTATTAAAGACAAAATGAATCTCAATTAATTAATTCAACTGAAATCTAGAAGCTATCATCATCAACAGTGTATTGTAGGGAATGGTACATGTGAGTCTAAGCAGAGACTTGTTTCAGATGGTATGTTTATTTCCACTTTCAGGGGTGCAGGTCAGTATTGGGGAAAGTCAGTGTCACATTTCTTTAGTATTGCATCATCATTTCATGCTTGTAAAAGTAATGAAGCCTCTTTTCAAGTGGAGAGGAAGTGTATAAATTTTCATGACAAAGCATTTTCGAAAGAAGATCTACAGTTTCCTTACCAAGGTTTGAAAACTAATGCAATAAGTGAAAGTGTTCATCAATGGCAATATCAATTAATAGAGATAATGATTCAAGTAAATCAACAATTACTTAGATACTTTCAGAATCAAACTAAGTTGCAGCAGCCTTTACATCACAGCTGGATGAGTTGTGGGTAGCAAAATCACTTAGTAATCAGTCAACAAGAAAGTAAATCAAGTCAAGTAATTGATATGAAGTCAAAATCAAAGGAGTCTTTGAATATTTTAGTTATTCTGGAAAGTAGATTGTTAATACCAATCAGATGTATTGAACAACGTACTACAAATACTATTTTCAAGATGTTTTTGAATCAATAAATCATGATTCTTTGTGGAAAGAATACAATTGCCATGTTGATAACATGTTGTTTGTCCATCCTCGCAAGTTGGCCATACTGTGGATGGAAGAAACAAGTCACCAAATAAAAAGGTATCATGGTTAGCATCATCAAGGTCATCATCTGTAGGTGATTGATCGAATGCACTAGTACATTGTCAGGTCAATATGGAAAGAGAGGGAGTTCTACTCTCATTGACTATTTAATTAGTCAAACGTTTTTGGTCTAAAAGCTTTCAAGTGGAGAGGAATGATCTAGGAGGATCCATCAATCCAATTGCACAAGTGTTCAAAGTGTCGTCATCAAAGTTCATGGGTGTCGTTCAGTGTCATTGCTTCAGTTTAGTTTTGAGAGTTTTGGTTATGATCAGGTTGTACAGGTAATGTTATGGTTTGATGGAGTTCAACAAAGATGGTTTAGCAACTAGTTGTCGACTTGAGTTCATCGACAGTTCCCCAGGGTTTGGTCGACGACATGTGTTTTTCATTTGACAAACAGGCTTGGTGTCAACATGGTTGTGTCGTCTATGGTAGAGGTTTCATGTGTTGACAAAGGTGTCATCCAGGGCATAAGTTCTTCATCAAAGTTGTCATCGCAAAGACAGCTGGGGACGATGATGTGTGTAGGGTTTTGTCGTCACTGGTTTTACATCATATTGTTATGAAATATTGTAAAAGGTTTTTGAAATTGTAGATATAAACTCTAATCCTACATCTAAGTCCTAATGACTAAAAACTAAGTTCTTCAAACCCTAGTCGTATTTCAACCATTACATTCCAATGGTTATAAAAATCCAAACATCGCATTATTTAGACCTAAACCCTAGGTTATAAACCTAAGCTAAATCAAATGTATTTAAAAACATAACTCTCGGCCTATGGTTCAATGTTTAAACATTACAAAATTCAAAACATAGTTCCTAACCACACGCTAGACCGCAGCGGAACCGTGGAGTATGCAACCAGAGACATGGTTACAGTAAGGGTTTGGAACTACAGTCATAAGCTGTTAGTTCTAAACCGTGACAGGGTTGCATGTGAACAAAGATTGGCAACTTCACCACAATTAAGTAGAGACCGCCGGAGCTAATAGTATATCCATACTGCAGTGGAAATCATAACTATTACCGAAGCCGCCAGGGAATGTGTTGTCACTTGACAACTGTCACCATAGACCAGAACCATCGTGACCTAGAATCGTTGATATAACCATAATTATGACTTGTTCACATACATGATTACAACTCTCCACCGAATTAGCAAGCTAATAGCTGCTTTCAAGTTAAACCAATGTATTTTTGGGTTTTTGTATGTAAATTGATTTTTAAATTAATTCGACCACCATGGCTAGGCCTAAAGGTGACCATAGGTGTCAAAACAAACCCTAAACTGACCATTCAAGTCTGCAGATATGTTCTAAAGGTGGGAAACAAAGGTTAGGATGCATCCACGGGCCTATAAAGGCAATTTTTCTCCATTGGAGAATAGAAGATTGGAATTTCAATTTTCATGTGCAGGTTCTGGAGGTTAGAGGAAAATTTTGTTTTCAGATTTTTGGGAGCATCGGGAGTCATATTTGGAAGCCGTAAGTGGCATTGGAAAGTTGGTTCAGAGATATATCTGATGACAATGACTAGAAGTGCCTATGTGCACATTCAGTTTGGTATTTTCACTATGTAATCCACTTCCTCATCTCATTCCTAATAAAACGTTCGCCCATCTTGAAAGCAGACCCAAAGATGTAGTCCATTAGGGATGAACTCCGTAATCAATATCGTTGTCTAGTATATCAGTGTTTTCGTTGTTTACACTTCTATTTTGCATCTTTCTTATGGTTTATCAACTGTCGTAAACTATTCTACTCCAATATTTTATCTCATTTTTCGTGCTTTCAGTTATCATTCAAACTCACAAATGGTAAATCACTTCTACATCATTTTTTAGTGTATGGTCATATTAGATCATGTAGTCTTGGTTGGAAAAATGCTCTGGAGCCCTGGAACAACTTGGGTTGAGTTACTAGCCTCATAGCCTTGGTTGAATAAACATTATGGAGCCCTTGGTGGTTTGAGTTACTAGTCTCGTAGCCTTGGTTAAATAAACACTCTAGACCCTGTAAAAGATGTGCATTGAGTTACTAGGCAGGGAGTCCTGGTTGGACAAATTCTTTGGAGCCCGGTAAAATCTATGGGTTGTGTTACTAGTCCTGGAAGTCTAGCTAGAAGAAACACTCTAGAAACCTAGATGGTTGGGATAAATACCAAACTAATGATGGTTTTGGTGATGTCTGACCGTGTGGTGGAATCATTGTTTGATGGGTTGAGGTGGATGGCCTCTGGAAGCCCTAGATGAGTTTTGATTGATGTGCTCTATGAGATCTCACATTCCAGCTTAGAAGATGGCATGACGGTGAATAACTAAAGAGATATTTTCCTCACCCATTCTATGGTCAGGTGGAATATGGAAGACCCATCCTTAGTTTAGATTTTGCATCAATAATGAAAGCTTATTTCTCTTGGTATTTCTATGAGTATTATGATGAACTATATGTGGTTTATATGGTGATGATTTCATGGATAATTTTGTCCCTATTATGCTGGTTATTTACATGTTTTATGACAACAACATTGTCTGGATCTCATCATGTTTTTACTTGTAATTGAATGATAAATGTATCTATGACCTAATGGATAGAATGGAAGTTGATATGTTGAGGCATCAATGGTTCTTAGAAATTCTTAGCTATGTATGAGACCCCTATGCTCAAAACTGTTAATTACACATCTAGATTACACATTTGCAATATGTTTGACTAAATTCATGGTGTGGCTAGTAGGGGTCCAGTCAAGGTTTTAAGAAAGTATTTCCTTTAATACTTTCATTTCCATGTTATTTTACTGATTTGAACAGATGGTTCAATTTTGGGCAGTGACCTGGGATCCGGGCCTGAAAAAAGTGGCATAAATCCTTGAGTTGTTGGCATAGCACTGATAATTTTGGTCTCTGATCACTGGTACGCAAGCCTATGAGAGTGAATTTGGGTTCCTGGTTGCCCTCGTGACTATAGCATTGGAAAGACTGAGGCTTAAGTTGTCTAAAAGGTTAGTGGGGGCCCAAGGAAAGTTGTGTAAAGTATTGGATTAGTTCTTAAGGGTCTTGTTGCTTATGATTAATGTTTGTACGGTGTGTTTTCATTGGTTTAACTTCATTAACATGACTTAGGAGGTCCTTGGTTGGCCAGTTTCTTGGGTAGATGTGGGATGAGGTTACTACAAGATATTTGTTTGACCAGATCGATCTGAATGCCATACAAGATAGATGATTGGTTACTCTTGATGAGTTTGACTTTGAGATTAGGTACATTAAGTGAAAGGAGAATATGGTTGGAGATTCTCTTAGCAAAAAGGTACATTTGAACCATGTTATGGTAGTGAGATCACAAGAGACAAATTTACAAGATCAGACCTTACAGGCAAGACGACAGGACAACTTGTACAGGGAGCTTATACAAAAGTTACAAGTGATCACGATGGGGATTATCATCTTACAATAGATGGCTTTGTAATATTTAGGGACGAGAACTATGTGACGAATAATAGTGAACTCAAGAGGCTTAACTTGAAGTAGTTTCATGTAAAATCATATTCAGGTCACCCAAGATATTAGAAGACTTTGAAAATAGTTAAGAAGTTCTACTACTAGCCTAGTCTGAAGAAGGAAGTGGCAGAGTTCATGGCAAGATGTCTGGACTGTCAGCAAGTCAAATAAGAGTGTAAGCATTCCGGTGGATTGCTTCAACCTATTCTAATTCCAGAGTCGAAATGGGAGGTAATTTCCATGGGTTTCATTACAAGTCTTCCAAGGACATTGAAGCAACATTATTCTATCATGGTTGTGGTAGATAGGTTGAACAAGGTAGCTCACTTCATTCCAGTAAAGACAATGTATTCGGCTAATGAGGTAACATAGGTCTTCATCAAGGAGATCATGAGATTGCATGGTGTTTTGAAGAAGATTGTGTCATACAGGGATGCGAATTTCACTTCCAAGTTTTTGAAGTAGTTTTTTGTAGGATTGGGGACAAATTTTCGCTTCAGGAAAACTTACCATCTATAAACATATGGATGGACAAACAAGGTCAACAGGATATTGGAGGATATGTTGAGGATGTATGTCACGCATTAGCAGAGGAGATGGGAGGATTACCTTCCATTGGTTGAGTTTGCATATATACAAAAATTATCAAGAGTCAATGCGGATGAGTCTATTTGAGGCACTGTATGGGTGGAGTTGGAACACTCACATAAACTAGAGTGATGTAGTGAACAGGGTACTTATTGGATCAGACATGTTGGCAGACATGGAACAGGAAATGTATGTTATAAAGAAGAATCTAAAAGCAGCACAATACATGAAAAAACGTTATGCAAACCAGCATAGGGCATTTGAAGGGTTTCAGGTTGGGGAGCATATGTACTTTTGAATCAGGCCAGAGAAGAATTCCTCAAGCATTGGATCATGTGCTAAGTTGGCACCATGGTATTGCAGGACATTTGAGATCCTTGAGAGGATTGGACTAGTGGCCTATAGATTTTCACTACCTCTGCCAACGAAATTCCATGATGTTTTTCATGATTCATTTCTTAAAATATATATAAAGTATTTTGATCATGTTATTGGTTGCTTTGTATTTCCAGTGGAGAAAGAATGATAATTCTAGCTGAAACCCTAATACATATTGTAGCAGAAGCATCTCGTGCTCTGAAACGGAGCACTTGAGTAGGTTAAAGTGCGATGGAATCACATTGGGCCTAATAAAGCTACATGGTAGATGGCTAATCAGTAGCAACTATGTATCCTTCATTGTTTATTGGTGAAGGAAAACGAGTTTTGGTATTTTTAAATATTTATGTATGGTTTCTATTGTAAATGTCGCAATGAGACAAGTTATAAAGCTCCAATAAGTGATATGGTTATTATATTGTCATGTTTCCATGATGGTTTTTCTCTTGAGTAGGATGTTATTGTAAATCCTATAACGAGTTGGGTTATAAAGCTCCATAGGTAGTATGTTAATATGTTTTTCTCTTTAGCAATTTTACTGGGTCTAGATGTGGTTTGACACCGAGGACGGTGTTGCCCTTAGGGGGAGGGGTATGTAATATCCCCGATTAAAATTTTGTGTAATAAACATTAATAAAGGTAAAATAAGACCATGGGAAAGGGACATTTATTCTAAGATTAATGTTGGGAAAAATATCCTAGTGGGCATCACTTGTTTTGTTTTATGGCTAAGGGAAATTGGCAAAGGCAATGGCTAAGGATTTGGAAAGGTAAAGAGGAATTATTTATCATTTTATTTATGAAAATAATGGAAATTAGGAGAAAAGGAAGGTGAAAGGTTAGAAGTTCCATGTGAAAAGAAAAATGAAGGAAAATAATGGAAAATTGAAGAAAATAGAGGCCTCACCAATAAAAATGCTTCTGAGGATCAATTGGTACCTTTTTGTTAGTTCAGTTTTGGAATTAGCTTTAGATAGGAGAAGAGCAAAAGAGGTGAAGTAAATTAAGAAAGAAAGTAAGGTAAAGTAAAAGCAAGGAAAAGAAGGACAAGGAAATCAAAGGAAGGCAAGGAGCAAGCAACTTCAACAGGAGCACTTGCAGGTAACAAATTGCATGTGTGATTTCCTAGATAGTTATGACATTACTTGTATGTGAATGTTGTTATATGGTTCTTTTTCTATCATTGGAAAGTATTTTGTCAGGATTGAAAATATATTTTAGCCTAGCCTTTCCCTTTTCGAATAGCCATGGTGTGATGGGATTGTTCTTGGTTTGAGCTTTGGATTATTAGATGGTTTTAGAATCCAAGGTGAGGTGGTGTAAGGAAAATTCCCAAAGGTTTAGGAATCCCTTGACTAGTAATGGCAGGATACATGGTAAGTCCTAAGGGTGGAGACAAGAAATTTCCTCAAGGATGGTGAAGAAATTCTATGGCATCCAAGCTCGATTTGGCTTTGTGATCTCAGTACTAGTTCAGGTGTGATCACGGTATGGAGAGGGTGGAGATGGTTTAACCTATGGATTTCCTTGGGTTTCTTTGGATAGGTTATTCCCACGAGATCCCACATTCATACTTAGAATATGGAAGAGGGGTGATTGGATAAAAGAATATATGGTTCAACCAATCTATGGTCCTCTGGAACCCGGGAATCTCAAACCTGGTTGGTAATTTCCTATGTTTAATAAAAGCTAAGTTCCCTTACTTTTGGTAATGAAATGTATTGATTATTATGTGGCTTTAATGGTTGTTCTATTAAGCTTATTGATCTAGTTGTATGTTGTTTATAAGCATGGTTATATGACAGTTCTCGGTCCTGGCTCTATTCATGTTTTTACTTGTTACATAATAAATAATAAATGAAACACCTAATGGATGATATGACAGCTAATGTGAGAAGGTAGAGACCCTTTTTGTTAAACATTAGTTAATTTTCCAGTCCCTTATTTTTATGTTTTCATCCATGACCTATAGGTTGGATATCTACCAAGTGTTTGACAAAATGTCAGTCCCAGTTAGGGATGGTCAAGTCATGTCCTGGTTCTAGTTTTAGTTTGTAAGCATTTTCTTCATGTTTTTTATGATTTCTGGAATTTTTGTGGACTTATTGGGCAGAGGCTTAGCCCCAGGCCTAGAAAGTATCCTTAATTTCCATATTCCTTGGCATAAATCTAGCACAAAAAGGCTACATTCACACTGATGTAGGCTTATGGGAGTGACTGGGAAACCATGGTCACATCAAAGCCTTAGGAAGGGAGTGAATAGGGCTCAAGGTCAAGGAAACTGTGAGTTGTCTCCAGGGTTGGATACCTAAAGGGGTTGGGTTACTCCTGAAGGTCCTATGACACCTGAGGTAAGTCAGTAAGATTTTAAGTTGTTGTCTCCATTTCCTTAAGGTCACCCATGAGGTTGAGTCATATCATAGTGACCCTTTTCTTATGTTTACCCCGGGAAAGCTTGTGAAAGTAGGTAAATGTGGGAGGCAGAATTATAGGGCGTAGATGTAATTATGGCTCCCTCTTTGTCCTCTCATGGAGACCATGGGGATACCCCCCACAATTCATTAGAAGTGTTGATATTGAAAATTAAATCATGCTCCTTTAGATTGAGGGGGAAGAATTCCCTGTTGGAACCGATAGTGACACAACCCACCTCCCCCCCCCCCCCCCCCCCATTGCTTCCTAACATCACAACGATCGAGGGAGGTTGCAATGATTGTGAGCCATTGATTTTTATGGAAACTAAAACAGTTAGATTAGTGGGGATCCACATCAACGTGGGGTATAACAGCTGACTTTATGTCATTGGTTATGACTAACCAAGGGTGTTGGATTTCATTTTCGATGCAATTTTTCTTTAATCTATGTATTAAGGTGGGGGCAATATGTTCCTTGGTCACTAGATCAAATAGATCTTGGATGTTGTATGTCATCAAATTGCACCACCATTTAAATCCTCATGCTAGTGGGAACTCGACGTGCATAGGGGTTGGCTGATAAAAAAGGTTTGGTAAATTGGGTCTAGAAGGAACATTGATGTAATAAAATATGTAAAGTAAATCTAGCTCATAGAAAGGCGATGAAAAGAAATAGAGCTTGAATGGTTGCTACTTGTGTGAGAGGAAAACCTAAAGTTGCTAAACAATAGTGAAAGCATAAATTATATCTAAGGGATTTATATTTAAAAAATATTAACGCAAATGTTGTGTTACCTTGTTCATGATGATAATATAATTTTATTATATGAAATTATGATTAATTGCGTTTCTTTCTGTTGACACCTAATCATAGGGATGGGTGAACAACTATAAATAGTGTAAATAAATAACATAGAAAATGGAGAGTCATAGGGAGATGAAACTCAATAGTCACTCCCTCATGTATATAATAATGAATAGTGTAAATGAATATAGTATCTCATTTTAAGGAGTTACCTCCTGGCCTGACATGGTATCAGAGCCAATGTCATTTTTTACTTCCCTCTCTGCATTGTAACTCCCTTCTACCTATTATGCCTATGATTTTCCTATTTTGTAGAACTAACCTCTTGCAACTACTCCACAAGTGTGCCTCTGTCAAGAATTTGATAATTGTTCCGCAGGTTTTCCCCTCTCTGGAAATTGTTGCAGACGTACGGATCATTATGTTAGGCAACTCCTCCATAGGCGTAGTTGAGTTATCACTCCCCACTGCCAAAAATAAAAAAATGATTCAAGCATCTTCCTGAAAAATATCTGGATGGAAACGTCTAGGCATTGAGTTTCGTTCCTCAACATTATGTAGATGTAGTTTCAACACATAATTATTCATCTCTATCATTTGAACCTACTCTTGGTATTGAGCAACAAGCTGCCATAGTTGTTGCACTTATTTTGACTTTACATCCGATGCCAATTAGCGTTCATGCTGAATAGTTAGAACACGCTTTAGGATATTATTTTCATTAAGAAAATTTTGCACCTGTTCTTTAATGCAAGAATTTTCCTTATAAAGAGCCTCAGCTATTGCCTTAGACGTAGACATTACAGTCTTCTCAAATGCCTGAAAAATCCCTAATGCACGAGCCCTTGCATCATCCAAATCCGATGCATTCTTCATTTCCCAAGTGATTTTGAGGAAGCAGATCGTCGCAAGAACAAAGCATAGTGAAAGCGTGGATTTGTCTATCAATGGTGGTGCTACCCAGGTTTATGATAACTATGTTTTAATTATATGATAGTTGCATCGATACTGCCATACCATAGCATTCCATCCCATTTCTTTGTATTTTGTGGCTGTATTGTATGTTGTGTGGTTTGTGGTTGGGATTTAAATGATGATTTGTTGAGAGCCAATGTTGAGACCTCAATTTGATTTTGGGGATTTGTGCCTTGCATTCCAATGACACAACATTGTTATCTTTTATTCTATCCCAAATGTCATATGCAATGTGCATTTTTTCTTAATATACTATGTGCCCGTATATATAACCCCTCCCCCAAATAATACCCTCCCCATATAATACCTCTTCTCTATACATCATATTATAATTTTTACACCAAAACTACATTTTATACCATCAAAAGTGCAAATGTTATGCATTGGGAACATAAGTATTTTCTTATAGTACACAAATTTTTAAAATGCATTCATTGATATCTATTATGGGAGTGGTTCTCACTAGCAAGGGGAACTATCTAGAATGGTCATGGAATATCAAACACACTCTCATTTTTAATGAGTTGTGGAAAGAAGTGTGTGTTGGAGAAGGAGACAAAGAATGAGAACAACCTACCTCAAACAAGGAATTCACCATTTGGGAAAATAAGAACAACAAGGCTTATGCATTGATTGTAGCATCAATAAATGAAGAGGTGAGTCACCATATTTCATAAATTTCAAATGCTTTAGAAGCCTTACAAAAACTGAAGGAACTCTATGACTCACAATCTGCACTTGAAGTTGTTCAACTCATGATTAAATTGTTCAGCCTTGAATTACAAAATGATGATCGTCTTGATCTTGCATCAGAAATAAAATCTATTATGCATGATATCAAAGTCACTAAGGTTGAACTAGACATTCCTCTAATAGTTTTTCTTGAGGCACTTTATCTTACTTCTTCAAATTATCTTGAGTCATTGCAAGCAAATGAAAACCTAAAATATATTACCTTTGACACCCTTGAGAAAATATTTGCTGAAAGAGAGAATTTTTTTGGAAAGAAGACAACTCCTCAGTCTTCTAAATAGGTTGTGTGTCTTACACATAGAGAGAATAATCTTGCTCAAGATTCTTCCAAAGGAAGAGGTGGTCGAAGGGGAAGAGGAATATATGTCAGAGGCAGGGCGGGTAGACACTCTCAAGGAGAAAATTCAAATTTGCATTGCATACACTGCAAAAGAGATGGATCACATGATGCATCCACATGCAAGTTTCCTTGGGATAGAATTGAGCATGAAGGAAACCGACCCAAAGGTAGAACTAATGACAAAGAGAAAGGTAAAGCACGTGAATCTTCTCACTATGTTGTGGCACACTGTAATGTTGGAGTAAATGAAGACTTATTTAATGCTTCACTTGCTTCTTAGAAAAATGATTGGTTGCTTGATTCAAAAGCAACTTGCCACATGACCTTTAGAAGGGATTTTTTGAAGAGTTTATTGATAATGTTGATGGAGCAATATACTTTGTAGACAAATCAAAACTCAAGCCATTAGGGCTTGGCACAATCAGGCTTAAATTACCTGGTCTTCTAGAATTTCTTCTACATCATGTTTTATATCTCCCACAACTGAGGAGAAACTTGTTGTCCTTAGTCCACATCCGCTAGCAAGGACACTCCATTCATATGTTTGATGGCAAGGTCGAGGTGATAAAAGCATCAAACCACTCACTTGTCATGACAGGGATAGAAGAAGAATGGCTTCTCAAGTTGCAAGGTACCTCTGCTCGTGCACAAAATTTCTCATACAATTATCAATATGAAGAAGGTACATTTCCATCAAGTTTATTATGGCATACTAGATTTGGACACTTGAACTATGACAGCCTCCAATTGTTGAAGAAAAATGATGTCACTAGTTTGCCTATAATTCCTAGGAAACTTAAGCGATCTGATGCTTTCATTCTAGGAAAGCATAACAAATAGTATTTTCATGATTCACATTCTAGAGCACATAGAAAACTTGAACTCATTCATGCATATTTATGTGGTCCAATGCATGTTCCTTGTACAAATGGAAATAAATATATGATGACATCTATTGATGACTACACTAGAATGTGTTGGGTTTATTTATTGAAGAACAAATCTGATGTTTTACAAACATTCAAGAACTTTCATAAATGGATTGAAAATGATGCACAATATCATATTGGCTCTATTCACACTGATAATGGAAAAGAATACACTTGAAATGAGTTTGGAAACCATCGTCACCAACATGGGATCAAACATCAAATAACTATGCCTTATAATCCCCAAGAGAACAGAGTAGCTGAGAGAATAAATAGGAAAATCTTAAATATGGTGTGCTCCATGATGTTTTTCAAAAATGTAAAATTGATGTTTTGGGTAGACACAGTTCTATGTGTTGTATATGTAAATAATAGACATCCATCTAATGCTATTAGAAAGAATACTCCTTATGAAATGTGGTATAGACACATTCCTTCGGTAGAGCATCTCAGGGTCTTTAGTTCCACCTATTATGCCTTGATACCAAAGCTACATAGAGACAAACTTGGTGCAAGAAGTCATAAGTGTATCTTCCTGGGGTACTCAAACACCTCCAAAGCATAGCGTCTTTATGATGAAGTCAATAAAAATTTTGTTGTATCTAGAGATGCAATTTTTCTTGAATCATCCAAAGCTGACAATGTAGTTCAGTGGAAACTTGATCACTTGGATAGATTCATAAATGCAAAATCATTTCATGAATTTGATAATCAGATTTGACATCTTGAAGGGGGGATTCCTATACAAGATCAACTTGTGGAATCTTCTTCTGAAGCACTCTCTAACCCGCATAAAACTCCAACAAAGGATGATACTTTGAGTGATGTGATTGATAGAATTAGGAGACTTAATCTTGATTCAGTCCCAACTCAATCAATTGAGCAATCTTGACCATCTCAGAAAGGTCCCCCAAAGTGGCTGACAAAGACACTTTAAAGTATTCATCTTCATGAGGTTGGAAGGATAGGAACTAGAAATTCAACCCGGCAAAATGGAGGTGATGTAGATGACTCTGATTCACTTGTTCATATGGATGATTCTTATGATTGTGAATTGAATTTGTCTACATATTTTGGACCAACTTCCTATAAAGAAGTTGCTTCTCATGATGAATGGAAAGAATCAATGCAAAAGGAGTATGATGCCTTGATAAAGAATGGCACTTGGAAGCTGGTTGATCCTCCATTGGGAACCAAGCCAATTGGCTACATGTGGGTCTACAAGAACAAGTATAAAGTTCATGGCTCACTTGACAAGCACAAAGCCGGGCTTGTGGAAATTTTTTTTACAAAAAGCGAAGGGGTCGATTATGAGGAGACTTTTGCCCCCACAGAAAAATGGACTACCATCTGGACACTCTTTGCCCTAGCAACTCAGAACGGTTGGCAAGTCCATCAAATGAATGTAAAAACTGCTTTCTTGAATGGAGATCTAAAAGGGAATGTTTTATGTCCCAACCTAAAGGATTTTCTATGAAAGGACATGAAAATAAAGTATGCAAACTTGTGAAATCCTTGTATGTCCTGAAACAAGCACTACGAGCCTGGTATGAAAAAATAATTGAGCATCTTCTAAAACTCAATTTAAAACATTATGATCTTGATGATGCAAATTTCTTTGTCAAGAAAGTTGGCAAAATAATTGTTTTCTTGTGGTATATGTAGATGATCTTTTGATGATAGGGAAAAATGAGAGCTACATTGCATCCATAAAGAAGGAATTGAGGAATGGTTTTGAAATGATTAATTTGGGTTATGTTGATTACTATCTTGATATTGAAGTAACTCAACATCCACAGTCCATATTCCTTTCTTAAAACAAGTATATTGGAGATATGTTGAATAGGTTTGGCATGGTTGAATGCAATCCTCCGACTCCTCCAATGGAACAAAACTTAAATCTCACATCCATTCAAGGAAAAGAATTTGAGGATGCAAAAAAGTATAGAAAACTTTGTAGGAAGTCTCATCTACCTGACTACTACCAGACTAGACATTCCATTTGATGTTGGAATCCTCTCCAGGTTCATGCAAAAGCCTTGCGAGGGACATTAGTCTACTCCAAAAAGAGTTGTAAAGTACTTGAAGGGAACTCAAGAATTTGGACTCAAGTATACACAGGTGGGTGACTTTAGCTTGATTGGATACTCTAATTCAGACTTTGATGGAGACAAAGAAACTAGTGTACCTACCTCGAGTTATTTTATGAGTCTTGGATCATGAGCTGTCTCCAGGAGATCATGCAAACAATTAGTTCCAATAGATTCCACAAGAGACGTAGAATATGTGGCAGAAGCTGAGGCAACAAAATAAATTGTGTGGCTTAGGAAAATTCTGGAATATTTGCCGGTAAAAATGGTACATTCAAATCCACTCATGATTAAAAATACCTTGGCAATAAAGTTGTCTAAGAACCCAAATTTCCAAGATCAACGAAGCACATCAATAAAAAATATCATCTGATTCGACATCATGTTGGGGCCAAAACAATCCATCCTTGCCATTGTTCCACTAATGAGCAGATTGCAGACATCTTCACCAAAGCACTTGGAAGAGAAAAACTTGAAAGATTATGAACAATGCTTGGACTCACCAACATCCCTTCAGATTAAGGGGGGGAATTTTGACACATAATCATATGGATTGGGTGAACAACTATAAATAGTGTAAATAAATAATAGAGAAAATGTAGAGTCATCAGGAGATGGAGCTCAATAGTCACTCGCTCATTTATATAATAATGAACAACCTAAATGAATATAGTATCTCATTTTGAGGAGTTACCTCCTGGCCTAACACTTGTCTTGTGTTTTGTTAATTTTGTGTTTGTTAGTTTCCATAAAAATTATTTATCTAATCTATGAATTATGTTAAGAAAAGAGATAAAAATTGAAATTTAACTTTAACCCAAAAATATGTTGAGTTTACTAACTAGCATGCAACAGAAATAGGGAAAAAATTAATACAAACACATGCACGAATTAAGACAAACCCAGGAAACCCCAACTAAGGAAAGTCTACAATCTTGGTATTTTTATTATTCTGCTCAACAAATCTTCAGAAAAAGGATAACAAATGTGAGGGAAATCGCCCCTTGCCCTAGCTAAGCCTTTTTTATAATTATTTGTGTGCTTCTCACCAACACGGCATGATTTAGATTGGATAATTATATTATTTTTCATCCATCTCGATCCATTCAGAGTGGAAAAAGTGGAGGAATCAACTCACGAGACCATTTTCACCGGCAAGACCAAGTTTGGAAAAATGAGGTATAAAACCCTCTGAGAGAATTTTGAGGCATCAAACAAAAATTTTTGGGGTTAAAAATTTTCCACTTTAGAATAGCACCTTTTCATTCCATTCTAAACACTGAGATCTTTCCAACAATGCAAGTGCATCAACGAGAGTCTGTATGCAAAATTTATGCCACTTAGAAGTCGAGCTTCCTATTTTCACACCTATAGTTTGGGATCATGTCATGTCAGCCCCCATTATTCATGCAAAATGGTCTACCCACATGTTTTTTATGTAAAATACACTAGAAGAGTCTATATTGTAACTCTAGTTAAGAGTTGATATAGTCAAACTTAACCACTAGTAGGCACTTGGGTTGTGTTATAACTGGGCCACTAGGAGGAAGAGTCATTCCATTCTTTCAAGATAATTTTGATCCATAGCTGAGAAATGATAGCAAGGAGAGATAGGAGGTAGAGAACCAATAGGGTATCTGTGTAATATAGCAACCCAGAGGCCATAGGAACTACTTCTTTCAAGTTGAACCATTGGTTGCAGCAACTGGAAGTTTATTTCAACATCCATCATATTGAATAAGGACAAAAGATCTCATTGACACAACTAAAATTAGAGGGCCATGCACTAATTTGGTGGTAAAGCCACACAAAAATGCTAAGGTGGGAGGGAGAACCTCCATTGACTATGTGGGAGGATTTAAAAACCCTCATTAATTCATAGTTTTATCCAATTGGGTATGTATAACATGAGGAGATCTGGTGGCATTAATTCGGGAAAAAGTTGGGTGAAAGCATGTAGCAGTAGACCACAAAATTCATAAAGATGCCTATAGTGTTGGGTATTTCTCCAAAGAATGCAAATGTACTCCTCAAGTATTTTAGATATATACATCACAATCTGTGTGAGAAAGTGATGTTGTTCAAGCCCAAATTGGTGGATGAGCCTTGCGTACAAGAGAAATACCTAGAAAATGTTATACTTCATTTTGTCACCATGACAAATAATCATCAAAATAGCATCTCTAACCATCCATCCAAGTGTCATGAAGAACTCCCTTGCAAGTCAAAAACTATATACCTTGAATAAAGTTGAATTTCTAGATCTCATGGTACAAAAACCTATTTTTGAGAATCCACGTAGTTTTTCTAATCATAATCCATACATGTGGAGTTCCTTCCAATATAAATTGTGTAGACCTATGCAACATCATCCACTAAAACCTACGTAGGTAAATCAATAAAAAATAAAATAAAAAGTGAGATCTAGAAGCATTGTTGGGTGAATCATTCCCAAAATAAATCCACGAACTCATGTTTATTTGAGCCTAACCTCATTTTTTATGGATTTAATTCACATTCTTCAAAGAGCCCTCATCCCTATTTTAGTGGATCTCATCATTGGACTAAGGATCTCAAACTACTTCCTTTTGGCCTATTAATCAAGCCATAGGTGGGGGAATTGAGGGAGGTTGCTAAGAGTAAGTTTATGATAAGGGCATATGGTTGGAGATCGTATCATTCTTGGAGAGGATTTAGATTAATGGGAGGAGATTCATAAGATCAAGGCATAGGTTTTGTAACTCCTTAATGTTTTTGAAATTAATACAAACAAGAGTTTCTTCTCACTTCATTGTTTAATTGATTAATTGATCAATTTCATGGATGGTTTATGTTATTTATATTTGTCCATTGGAATGATGTTTGTTACTAGTCTCTTTGACCACTAGTTTGCATTATTGAATCATTTATGCTTAAAATGCCTTTGACCCTTTGTTGTTTCCATGTGTGAAGGTCTAGATTCAAGAATGGATGAGCTGCAATGAAGTACAAATGGGGGTCTTCATCAAGCATGTCTTAATAAGTTATGAATTTCCATTTCTCACCTTGTTAGGTTACGATTCAAGGAAAGGCAGATTCAGGGAATGAATTAGCTTGATTGTTTGTTTGTTACTTGTTTTCATCTAGGATCTAAGGAGATCTCTCTTGTCAGCAAGAGGGAGTTATTTGTTTAACAATTTGGCAACCATATTGGGTAACATCCTATTCTCTTCCATCTCCTTGTTTTTTATTCTCAAACCTTTTTTAATAGCTTATCTGAGTCTTGACAAGTTAATATTCCTCTAGATTTTGTAATTTGTTTGGATACATTTTATTTTTTCTTTAAGTTTCTCAAACTGAACAGTTTTGTGTTTAGAAATAGAGCATGGATTTGCATAGATCACCTTTAGCAATAGTGTGCATGCACACTATACTATACTATCTACCTGCACATACTCTGAGAATTTTTGAAAAAAATAGCTTTTCCTCTAATTAAAATCTGATTATTTTTTTTATAAGGTCTTATTACATTTCTCTATGACTATAGTGAGTCTCCATGTGTTTAATTGGGTGTTGCAAAGGATTTTCCTTGAGATTTTTCTTTTTTTAAGGATTGAAAGTTAGGGTTTCTCAGGAATTGGTGTTTTGATGAGATGTGCTTCTTATGATGAATTGAAAACAGAAGTCATTTTTATTCCAGTACTGAAGTTTAATCAGGATTACACTTTAAACGTTAATTCCATAACATTCATTCATGAATTCTAATTTTAATGATTACTTTGGGTGTTTTGAATTTTAATTCCTTTGCTCATTACTCAAATATGTCTCTCAGTTTCTTAACAAATTTTGCATATTTTCATTTTCATTTAAAAAAAATCCCCCTCAATAGTCGAGGGGGTCTGAATTGCATCTGAGTGTTAATCGCCTTTGAGTGTCATTATTTTTTTATCTTTGGAATTTTCACCCAATTTTCTTTATTTACACTTGATTGGTTATTAGGCCCCTATAATACTAGTGATTCCCCCATTAATATTGTCATTGTATCCCTTATTGTTATTAGTGTGCCACTATTTTCCCCGTATTGTTATTAGTATGCCCCATAGAAGCCCACTATTCTTACTTTTGTGGCCTTATGTTATTACCGTTATGTTGGCTTGATTACATTATGACCCCTTAGACTCTTATATATAGAAGGGAGGTTTAGTCATTTGTATCATCGAATAATTGTTAATTTGTGTAATGTAAAGGAGGTTTCCCCCTCAAAGAGGCTGGATTTGAAGGCACTGATATATCTTTTCCATATTTTTGTGAGCTCCTTTCATAACATTTGGTATTCGAGCTTTGGATTCTAGGGTTTCGCTGCTCCAAATAGGGCACAGTGGCATTTTCGCTATAAATTTTTTTCTGTGGTGTTTCAGAAGCTAAAAAAAACCCATTTGGACCAAAATCATTTTGAACTGCAGATCCAAATTTTATAGCTTGTCTCATTATATTCACAGAGATATGATTTGAGGAAGTTGCCATTTTTGTAGACTCCATAATTACATTCCAAATAGGTGACCGAGGGAAAATCATCATAACTTTTGTTTTGAGCATCAAAATTGAAATTTCATCAGAAGTTTCAGAAAGAGGATGTCTTATAGTTTTATGTGCATCAGTTTTAGGTACTAACATCGAAAAAATGACACGTGGCACATCATACAAGTTTGCTCTACTGAACTATTCAAGCTGGTGTGTGACCTTCATTGAAGTTATCGGCCTCCATGAATCGCACCGCGCTCTGATACCACATATTGAAAAGAAAAATTAACTCAGACAAATAGATAAAGAACACATACAAACTAGACAAGATATTGGCAGAAAAAGGCTTCAGCCTGAGGTATTTTGTCTCACATCTTCATTTATCAAAAAAGTTGAATATAGTGTTACAAATAAATACATGAGAGACAATGTTCTTAAGATACTGCGTGCTAACTTGTTGGGCATTGGATAATCCAGCACTCCCCGTGTGTTTCATGACATGGACTAACCGCCTCTCTAGGATCCGTTAACTCTGGCGATGCGTCCGTTTACTAACACCTGCGGGTTTTGGTGTAATGGCAATCGTGATCCCAACAAGTGGTATCAGAGCCAAAGGTCTCGAGTTCGAATCACACCCGGCTCGCACTGGGGGGTAGATTTTTGGGATTGGATAATCTAGCACTCCCTGTCTGTTTCGTGACATGGACTAACCACCTCTCTAGGATCCGTTAACTCTGGCGATGCGTCTGTTTAATAACACTTGTGGGTTTTGGTGTAATGGCAATTGTGATCCCAAAAAGCACAATACAATTGTGTGTCTCGGATTCAGTATTGTTGAATGTATTAGGGGAAGCTATGGCGAAGGCTTCGTGGGACAAGTTAGGGACTTTGTACAAATCTAAGTCTTTGGTGAAACTATTCCTGCAGAAAAAGCTGTATAACCTGAGGATGAAATATGAAGACTCGGTGACAAAGCATATGAACACATTTAATATTATGCTAAGTTAATTAGCATCTGTTGATATTAAAATTTCAGATGAAGATAAGTGCATCGGTTTGTTGTGTTCTATACTATATTCGTGGGATAGTCTGGTTATTGCAATAGGTAGCAATGCAACTGCCTTGCAGTTTGATGAAATAGTCTCATCCTTGCTCAGGGAGGAGATGAGATGGAAAAATATGGAGAGCCATAATGGTGATGCCTTGTTTATACGAGGACGGTCCCAGAAGAGAAACAAAAATAAGTCATCGAGAGGGAGATCTAAATCTCCAGGAAAACCTGTAAAGGTGGTGTGCTGGAAATGCGAAAAGGAAGGGCACTACAAAAGGGACTATAAATCTAAATCTCCTGATAAAGGAAAGGGATCTGATGATGCTCCTTTTGTAGAAGCAAAAACCACCTCAGATGAAGGTGGGGATGTGTACTTGGCTTCTTCAAGTACACATGTAGATCACAAGGCATGGTTGATTGACTCAGGTGCATCCTTTCACTTCGCTCCCCATAGAGAGTGGTTCTGCAAGTATGAGAAATACGATGGTGGTGATGTCTTCTTAGGGGATAATAAGAAGGCTAGAATCATTGGTTGTGGAAAAGTAAAGTTGAAGTTGCAAGTTGGAAGGGTTAGAACACTTTCGGGATTTCTGCATATTCCTGCATTGGCCAAAAATCTGATTTTTGTAAGCAATTTGGATGATGCATGTGTAAAAATAGTGTTCAAAAAGGATACCTGCAAGATGGTTCAGGGAGAATTGGTGTTGATGCAGGGAGTTCGGATTGGAACTCTGTACAAGCTGAAAGGAAGGTAGCATGGTTGTTGATGGGTGCAACAGTGCTATGGTTGCTAAAAGTGGAGCAGAAAATATAATGGTCTCTGGAGAGAAGACCATGTTGTGGCATCAAAGGCTTGGACATATTGGAGAGAAGGGTCTTCGAATACTTCATGGTAAAGGTATGGTAGAAGGTATGAGTAATAGCTCTTTTGATATTGATTTCTGTGAAAATTGTGTATATGGGAAGCAGAATCGAGTGTGTTTCCCCTCTAGTGGTAAGAGGGTGAAACATATATTAGAGCTTGTGCAGAGTGATGTGTTTGGACTTGTGAAGGTTCCATCACTGGGTAAGTCTATGTACTATGTATCATATATAGATGACTTCTCAAGGAAGACATAGATATATTTCCTTAAGAAGAAATCTGAAGTCTTTGACAGGTTTAAAGAATTCAAGGCTTTGCTGGAAAACCAGAGAGAGAAGAAGATAAAGGTGTTGAGGACAGATAATCGTGGAGAGCTCTGTAGTAAGGAATTTGAAGAATTTTGTAAGAAGTAAGGTATAGCACGACAAAAGACTACTCCATATACACCTCAACAAAATGGAGTTGCAGAAAGAATGAACAAGAAGTTGATGGAAAGGGCAATAAGAATGCTCAGTGGTGTTGGGTTAGGACAGGAATTTTGGGCAGAGGAAGTGGAGACAACATGTTACCTGGTCAACAGATCACCTTCATCAGCATTGGAGGATAAAACTCCATAAGAGGTATGGACTGGTAAGAAAACCTCTCATTCACATCTGAGGGTATTTGGATGTGATGCATATGTACATGTTCTAAAGGAGAAATGAACCAAGTTGGATAGAAAAATCTGTAAAGTGCATCTTTATTGGGTAAAAGGATGGTTTAAAGGGTTATATGCTTTGGAACCCAGTAAGAAGGAAGGTTGTATATAGCTGAGATGTGGTGTTCAAAGAGGTGAAAGATGTTATTAAACATGAAGTCCAACCAAACGAACCTGAGAAGTTAGAGTGTGAGATAAAGGAGGAAGAATCAGACTCTACAGTAGAGAAGGAATCAGAAGATGAAGAGCCACAAACTCTGAGTGCGAGAAGATCAATTCAAGAAAGAAAGCAACCAAAAGGTATACTCCATCTACTTTCTGTTCAAATTTTGCTTTATCCATTACTAATGATCATCCCAGAACTGTGAAGGAAGCAGTAGATTCAGAGGATGGAAAACTCTAAAAAGAGGCCATGGTCGATGAAATGGCATTTTTGCACAAAAATGAGGCTTGGGATCTGGTGGAGTTGTCGGCTGGAAGGAAACCCATTGGCAACAAATGGGTGTTCAAGAAGAAGAAAAATGCAAAAGGAAGGGTGGAGAAACACAAAGTTCGGTTGCTAGAAAAAGGTTATTCCCAGGTGCCGGGAATTGATTTTGGTGATATTTTTTCTCCTGTTGCCAAGGTAACTTCTATTAGATTACTTTTATTTGTTGCTGCTACTTTTGATTTTGAGGTAGAACAGATGGATGTGAAGGCAACATTTCTTCACGGGGATCTAGAAGAGGAAATCTACATGAAGCAACCTGAAGGCTTTGTGGTGAAGGGTAAGAAAGAACTGGTATGCCAGTTAAAGAAGTCTTTGTATGGGTTAAAACAGTAACCAAGGATGTGGTATTAGAAATTTGATACATTTATCCGAGGACTTGGCTTCACTAGAAGCAAAGTATATCACTATGTGTATTTTAAATTAATTGGTAACCGTGTTATTTATCAGGTCTTGTATGTGGATGCTATGTTGTTGGTTTAAAATGACAAAGAAATTATCGAGGATTTGAAGACCCAATTGTCCTCCAAATTCGACATGAGAGATATTGCTGTTGAAAACTATATTTTGGGCATGGAAATGAAAAGAGATTGGGCAAAGAGGAAGCTCTGGTTAAACCAAAGGAAATATGTCAAGACAATATTACAGAGATTTAATATGTAGGATAGTAAACCAGTGAAGGTTCCTATTCGTGTAGGTGTAAAGTTATATGTTGAACAGTGTCCCAGGACACAAGAAGAGAAAGAGGATATGTCCCATGTTCCATATGCAAGTGCAGTTGGTAGCCTGATGTATGCGATGGTATATACTAGACTAGGTACATGCAGTGGGATTATTGAGTAGGTTTATGTCAAAACCAGGTAAGGAGCATTGGACAGCAGTGAAGTGGGTTTTCAAGTATTTGTGTGGCACTAGTGATTATGATTTGTGCTACCAAGGAAGACCAGGATTGGACAGAGTTTTGGATATCCATGGCTTTGTTGATGCGGATTGGGCTGGAGATCTAGATCAGAGAAGATCTACAAGTGGGTATGGGTTTAACCTATTTGGAGCTACAATTAGTTGGATGAGTAGGAAACAATCTGTAGTAGCACTATCAACTACAGAGGCAGAATACATGGTAGCCACTCATGCAAGCAAGCAAGTAGTTTGGTTGCAGAGATTATGTTCAAGTATGGGGTTAGTACACGGAGCTATAAGGATAGATTGTGACAACCAAAGTGCAGTTTTCTTGTCAAAGAACCCTACTTACGATTCAAAGACAAAGCACATTGATGTTTAGTATCACTTTGTGGGGGATATGATAGAAGACAAAAAGGTGTTGCTGGTAAAGGTGGACACTTTAAAGAATACTGAAGATGCATTGACAAAATTTGTGAGCTCTAAGAAGTTCTTTTGGTGTAGAGAAAAAATGGGTGTTGCAGGGCTGGATAAATGACTAAGCTCTCTTGTGGCCCCCTGTGGAAAGAAAATAACAAGTGGGAGAATGTTGGCTTGTGTTACATTCTTTCCATGACAAGCCCATGAAGTTAAGTGGTGGGTTACACAGGGGGCAAAGCCCCCCCTTCGTTGTGCCAATTGCATAGCAGGGGGTTCACAGGGGGTTTGAGGGGTGCACGTAATCCTACTCTATGGGATCCGAGGTAGTGCTCTGAAAAATTTTGGTCTTGGAACCTATATTAGGTTCGGCGGACCGACCTATGGTTTTATGCATGATTTTTTCACATTTTTTTGAACGCGATGGTTTTCGGTCCATGTTTTTGGACGCGATGGTTTTCAGTCTATGGTATTGGATGCTTCGACATATATAAATATGTATTATAACATTGAAAGGAATATAATTAAAAATCAAGTTGGTAGTCCCAGTTTTGGGATCCAGGGGAAAGTATCTGTGCATATGTTTTTTATGTGTTATTCTCTCACATTTTTTATTTTCATTGTTTTAGAATTCGTATGCAGGTAATTTCTGTATGGGGTTAAAATATACACCCGGGAGGTCACCCATCCCAGATCGCCTCTAGCTCAAGCACAATTAACTATGGAGTTTTCCACACAATCAAACCCACTTAGCTTGCTACCCCATTTGCAAAACCTTCGCAAGTATTGTGGCTCATGAACCATTCAAGTAGAGATCCCTTCACTCTTTTTGAATTTAAGTATTAGGGGGTTCACGCAGTGCATTATATTAGATATCATTTTGGGATTCAACTGTGTTAAGCAAGTCATTCATGTATGACCATTTCCATGAGAGGTAGTCATAACTGACTAATTTCTCATGGTTTTTGAATAGTTCACTTAGATAATATGCATTAATTTTTAAAGAGATACACATATAATTTATAGAAACCTACATCCGACAAACAATTAGCACAAGTGGAGATTCTACCTGCAAATGCAATTATGTTGTCTAGGCTTTGAGAAAAGCCCATAGCTTGTTCTTCATAAGGTAATGGAAATTATTTCCCTATCATTGATTCCAACCAAGGTACAACCGTATTTCTAGCAACATTTGGTACTAAGGTTTGTATCATTCTTTCAACAGTCAAATTCTTACACTTATCATTGATCTTCCCCTTCGAACACAGGATAAAAAAAGTAAAATAGACAAGAATAATCTTGTGTAATGTAATACACCACAAACTCTACGTGTCTTAATTATTTGATCTGGATTTGAATAGGAATGTAACAAATTACAGATATAACCATAAATACAGAGATGCGGCAGAAATAACACTTCATTTCATTAATATAAAATACTGAAATATTCCTACAAACAAAATGGAAATAAGACTAGCTTGCGCGATGGTAGCTTATCTTTGTTTTGTCGCAGCTACAACCACCCTCCAAAATTTTTCCTTGACCTATTTTGGAGCCTCCCTACCAACCTTACCACAAGACTTTGTCTTGCTTCATCAAGTACTCAAGCTCTAGTGTTTTCCTTGTGTAAAGGTAGTTAGTCGATCACAGTTTGATCCATTCCCCTCACAGGCTGCTCACCCAAACCTGGTCTAACTATAGGCTGAGCAACTTCCCCTTGAAAATTGTGCATTCCTAGAGGGCAACCAGCCTTCCCTCTAGAAATTACACAATCCTCTCTAGAAACCTGCTGGGCTCTAGGATTGCGCAATCCTGCCAGCCAACACTCCTAGAAGGATTTGCACAAATATCCCTAGCAGGGCTGTTTAGCCCAGGATTTTTGCAAATCTAGGCAGCAGTCAGCTACACTACCCAGAATTTGCGCAAACCTGCTAGGCAGTTAGCCTAGCTCCCAGCCAAGAATGTGAATTTTTCCCAAGCAGTTGAGTAACTGCATGCATGGGCAATCTGATTCACCAGTTCCATCCTGGACCAAGGAAAATTGACTTGCATGCATGCATGACTTTCTCTTCCTAGAATAGCAAGAGACAACATACAAATGGAATCCCATGATTTAGGGAGCTATTTTTAGTAGCCAAGAGTTGCATGCAAGTTGTTTTAGAAGTTTCCCTCTAAGTGTCTCTTTTTCCTAGATTTGTGGCATGCACGTCATTAGACCAAACATATTTATTCAACGCATCAAATCTCATTCATTCACATTGATCTTGGAGCTCTAACATTCCACATCACATCTAGGATTCTTTGACACATCAGGCTCAACTATTCAAGGGTAAGTGGCCTCAACTTGTCTTTTCAACATTTCTATCACTTTTTGTGTATTCGATTGTGTGAGTGTTGTTTGCTTGATTTCTTTGAATTATTGCTATCATTTACATGTATACTAGCTTGTCCTATCTCTGTTTCAGTTTTTGTTTCTATCTCACTATTGTCGCATGCATGAAACTGTTTTGCATGGACATTCATCCAATCCGTAAACTGCCTCACCCACATGCATGTCGATCTGATTATTGAATTTTTCATTCATGTTTTGCATGCACTATTAATCACTTCAGTTATCACTTAGTGTCACCATTCATTTATTGTCTTAGTTTCTTTTAGTTCCCCATTGGCGAGTTGGACTAACCTTGGCCTAGACTTTGCCTTCACCAAGGCTCCATTGCACAATCCGGGGAAGGAAGTCTCACCTTCCTCTCCATATTTGGGAATTTCTACCCAGCATTAACCTCTAGGAATTTTTTGCACATTTATGGAGGACAGTGGCTTCCTGGCCTAAGAAATTATGCAAATTTGTCCTTGGGCCAGCAATCCTTCCCAACTGGTATTGAGCATTGCGCAATCCGAGTAGCCAACTACTTGACTGGATTGCACATTTCATATATCCAACAGCCATTCCTACCTCCCAAATAGCCTAGGTTACATTTTACATAGTTTTGGTAGCCCATCACCCAGCCTCCAAGTAAAATTTGCACAATCTTGCTCATTAGTTTCCTAGCTATGTGTTGTTCATTCCCCAAATTTTCTTTGTTTTCAGTGACATATTTATTTCCATACATGTTTCTTGTCTCCATATCGTTCAAGTGTTCATCTATCTCAATGGTTTCCAAGAGAACTGAATCTTAGGACACTAATGGTATTGCAGCTGGAGCAGGAACTGAGTAGGTGTCCTTTAGTCTATCGATTTATGAAGATACAAAGTTGTATCTATACAAGGACATCAAACTAAACTTAAAAGAGGTTATTTAAACATTTGTAGGCACTTTTGGGGAAGACCTCGAAGATCATCAAGTGTACGTGAATATTTATAAGTCTGGCTTGTACCGATTTCATGTAGATACCCTGCATTCGCATGCACAGACATGATTCACTAGATCATCTCTCACGCTGATCTCGAGACGGTGATCTTGAGAAATGTTAGTGGGATGAAGCTCACAACCTTATAGGCATGATATTATGATGAGACAGTGGAGCTGACTCCAGAGACATTCTAAAGGATTTCGTAAAGGAGCTAGCTTGTTTTAGGATGACACCAAACTAGATCTACAAGACAACGATATTGAGAAAGGCATACCAATACTTTCTCATATTTGCATGTTGACTATGTGGCCAAGCAAGCACTGAAACCTTTTCCTCAATTTTAGGTGATCACACTGGACAAACTGGCTATAGAAGGAAGACCATGCATCTAGTCTTTCATACTAGCTCATCAACTGAAGGAAAAAATCACAAAGGCTAAATGGTCACCCAAAGTCGTGCATGCAAATATTTACATGTCACCTACATCCGAGATGCAGTCTATCCTCGACATGATTTCCTGGGCTTGGAGTGGGTATCATCAATGGAGGAGACTATTGTGAACATGTATTTCAAGCTTTTGTCTGAATGCATCTTCAAAGCAGTAATCATACAGTTGTCTAACCATTTTGTCACCCCAGTGGTTGTCCCTGGGCCAACAGTCCTTCCTAATTGGAATTTCACATTGTGCAATCCTAGCAGCCAGTTGCCTGACTGGATTGCACATTTCGCAGATCTAGCAGCCTTTGCTACCTCCCAAATAGCCCAAACTACCTTTTGCGCAGTTCTGCCAGCCAGTCACCTGCCCTCCTAGTAAAATTTGTGCAATCTTGCTCATAAGTTTCCCAAGTATGTGTTGTTCATTCCCTAGATTTTCTTTGTTTTCATTGACATATTTCTTTCCATACATGTTGCTTGTCTCCAAATCTTTCAGGTGTTCATCTGTCTCAGTGGCTTCAAAGAGAAAAAGATCTCAGGACGCTGATGGTATTGCAGTTGGAGCAACAACTAAATAGGTGTCCTCTGTTGTTTCGATCTATGAAGATACGAAGTTGTATCTAGACAAGGACATCAAAATAGAGTGGAAAGAGGTTAATGAAACATTCGAAAGCACTTTTATGGAAGAAATCAAAGACTGTCAAGTGTACGTGAACATTCACAAGCTGGCTTGTACCGAACTATATGCAAATACCCTGCATTCCCATGTGTCGACATGATTCACTGGATCGTCTCTCACACTGATCCCAAGACAATGACCTTGAGCTATGTTACCAGGATGAACCTTGCAACCTTCTTGGCATGAGATTATGAGGAGATGCATTAGATGTAAGAGCCCATGACTGTCATGACTCCTCCATTTAACTTTACCAACAACATAGCTCACTCCAAAGACATTCTGAAGGATTGGGTAAAGGAGCTAGCTCATTTTAGAATGACACCCAACCACATCTACAAGACGAAGATATTGAGTAAGGCGTACCAATACTTGTTCATATTCACATGTCAACTGTGTGGCCAAGAAAGCACTAAAACATTTCCTCAAAGTTGGTTAATCACACTGGAGCAACTAGCTATAGAAGGATGACCATGCAATTGGTCCAGCTTACTGTCTCATCAACTAAAGGAACAAGTCACGATGGCTCAATAGTCACCCGAGGGCATGCATGCAAGGATTTACATGTCCACCTACATCCTAGATGTAGTCTGTGCCCGAAACAAGTTCCCAGGCTTGGAGTCAGCATGGTCAGTGGCGGAGACTATTCTGAGCACATATTTCAAGTTTTTTTCCAAATTTAGCTTGAACGGAGTAATCATATGGTTGTTCGACCATTTTTTTGCCCCAATGTATAGGTTCATATTGAAATAGGATCCACCCTACATGTCAAAGGAAGCAATGGAGGCATTTTTAGGCATTTCATATTGGTATGCCTCACCATCCGACAGTTTCTTCTGAGTGTTCAGTGCAGAGAAACCTCCACATGTTCTGCCAAAGTTTGCCTTGGACATACTTATCATGTAAGAAGTAGCATATCACATCTCAGTAAGATTGACAACTAGATTGGAGTGGAAGAAGAAGGCACCTTAGGCTACTCTTCCATTGCGGATTGGGTTATATGAGCTCTGGAGTATCAAGCAAGCAGGTGTCAAAGCAGAACATATGAAGAAGTACTCGTTCGACCTTCGAAGCTTCAACTTGTATGACCCACATTGCATTGTGAAGGATCACTCCATGATATTTTAGTACAACTGGATCCATGGGGCATTTCATTGGGTCGAGGAAGACTCATGGAGGTATTACTACAATAACTCCAAACCCAATGCATAGGTCGGCTTCACCATAGAATGGTTAGCAAAGTAGCATGAAGCAACATCATAGAGAGCATCAACAGTAGAAACAGTAGTAGCAGTAGTAGAGCCAGCGGAGCCGAACATACTTGTGCATGACAAAGGGAAGAGGTAGATTGTCCACTGCATGGAGGAGGAGCAAAGATGCAAGTTTTGAGTAGGTCCACTTATAGAACAAGTAGCTATGGCTATTTAGGAAAAGAGGTAGTGGCGCAAAAAGTGAATTACGTGAAGACAGAGGGATAACAAGAGAATGGAAGAAGCAGAGAAGGAGTTGCATGAGCTGAGGGAGCAACTCTGGAAAGAACAAGAGTTGTGCCAACATGAGAAGGAAGTGTAGAAGCAACAGATACAACAAGGATTACATCTTGTGTAGACAGACGAAGCAGCACTCGTACAAGTAGTTGATTTATCTGAACAGTTGGCATTAGGCGAACTAGGTGAACTATCATAGGGATGAGACTTTTCTCAAGAGATAAAACATGCACTTGAATAGCTGGATGCATACATGGAGTAGAAGGAGTTGGAACAGGATACCGACCTCATGCCTCACTACAAAGAGGTCTACTCACCCGCTGCAGTGCATCGAGATGATGAGAAAGTCTCAAATGACCAAGGAGGCATTGAGATCCTTGGTGGTCAGCTAGAAGCAGAGGTGCACAACATCTCCTTTGAGAAATCTCACCATAGAGTTGTGCAGTCTCACAGAGTACCAACTTTGGAGGACCAAACATCCACTGCGCAAGTTCAAGAACAATTGATCGTGACTGATGTGTACAAGCATCCAGCTACTTTGGCAGGTGCAGCTAGAGTGTATGTCGAAGCCACTAGCTTAAGTGTTTATTTCCTCATAACTAAAAATGAGTAAATATCGGTGGAACTATAGGTGGCCAAGCAGGGATGAGACTTGGTGACAATGTTCGCTTGAGATAAACTGAAGAAGGCAATACTAGATGAAGTATTGTCCCTCGATATAGTTATGTGAGAATTGTACTCCAAGTTTGGTACCATGCACTAAGGAGTCATCCATCTCCATGGATGGAAGCAATAATGTGGAAGAAGAGCACACATCTTGAAGAACATACATGTTGTCATTGATTACATGCAAACATGGACAATGAAGTATAAGGGAGTCCCGCTTCACTTGTCAAAGATGACGAGGGTCAATACCATCTAGCTGGAGGCACATATCCGAAGTCAGATCGAGAACTATGAGGACCTATCGCAACTCATCACTAGCATACAGGCTTCCCATGTATGATTATTCAAGAGCATGGATGTTGTGGCACACACACATGTGATCCCATCACTTGGGACTCTCACCTAGGTGAAGTCAAAGAAGTAGGTTTGACAGGAGCTTGACTTGTACTTCAACGAGTTGATGCGCATCGCCACCAACCCATACCTGCCTATCAGTGTAAACATCATGCGCAAGTATGCTTCTAGTCCAGCCACATTGATGACATTGATGCACATTCTTTCAAACGAGTTAGATAGGGGAGCATGAGTAGTGTACCTAGATGCTATAGAGGTAAGGTTCAGGTTCCAGATAGATGTCACAACGGAACACACAAACACTATCAAGGACTACCAATCTTGGCATCAATATTATGTTACTATTGATCATCATGAGGATGTCAAGCAGTTGGACTTCTATAGTTGTCTATGTAAGAATGATGTCTAGTTTGGCTTGTTCAAGCCATTGTTCACATGGTAACATGTGCATTGTAATGTTGAGTCATGTCAAGTATAAGTCAAGTGTCATTTGTGGATGTAACATTCATAGAGTAGGTCAAGAGTCATGAGGGTAGTTAAATGGTCACAAAGGGGAATGTCAAGGGTCACCTGACCCTTTGCTATAAAGAGTCCCTCATAACTCATTGCATATGTTTTTGGTTAGCCAAACTTCTGATAAGACTATCTTGGAAAGAGCTTGGATAGTATTGTAACACGCCTTGGATTCTCCATTGCACGAAGCTGGTTCATCTCTTTGGAGGAGCAGGCAGATGTGGCTGTAATGTTCCACTGATGCGGTTAGTAGGTTTACATGGATGTATTGTATGATTGGACTTACACTTCCTTATATAATAAGAGCCAACACATTTTCATGCTTATGTTGTTATTGTAGTTGGACTCTTCTAGTTGCCTTAATGATATATGTTGTTTAACTTATGTATTTATGTATGAACTGATTCATATGCAATCATATGAATCTTGTTGCAAATGTGTTGTTGGTTTAACCAACACTTTGGATTGTCGGCTACTTTGTCTTCCAAATTGTGATGCATCTTCTCTTGTGTGTTCCCTTCCCAACTAAGTACTGATACAGGTTGTCAAGGTGCGCACTCATCCCAACCCCTTTTGTCTTAGAACCTCTCATGCACCTTGCTTGACTCACTGCAATAGTTACACCCTTGCTACTTATAGAATTATCTTACTTTCCTTTGCATGACATCATGGTCAAGGCATTACCTTATGACCCACTGCTAGAACTCCTAAACCAAACAGTCTGAGGTCTAATTGGGATTTCTTACCAAGGAGATCCCCTTTACATGTTGGCGAGTCCAACACCGTCAACACTATGAGAAGAGCTATGACAGCTACATGCCTCTGAACTGAGTTAAAATGAGGCTCAATGGACTTTTTATTATTGAACAATAAGAGAAAACCCTAAACAACCAAAACCCTAACTCGAGGAGATGTAACACCAAGAGTTTATGGGCCTGTTGGGGTTACTTGGGGAGTCAACTTCACGGGGTCATAACTTGGTCATATTATCTTTGTTTGACGCGTATGATACCTTGTTGGAAATATTTGTCTAAGAAATACAGTTGTAGATGTGATTTATGTTGAAATCATCAAAGGAATTTTTCCAAAAAAACATCGTTTAGAGCCTCCATATGGCTATGAAAGTTCAGGACCCAAAAAACTACTAAAAATAGTAAATTGTGCTACAATTAAGGAAATTGAAAAGAAGAAAAAGGTAGTGGTGGGGTTCCAAGTGGAATAGGTGGGTGGCCACCAACATCCACCTCGATCATTACCATTTTCAGGCACCACAAGAGTTACAAGAGATGATTCAATTCTAGCAACATCTTCATCATTTAATGGACTAGAGATCCCAGTATCAAAGCTTCACAAAGAGAGTCGAGAGTAAACCTTATCATAGAGGTGTTCCACCCAATATCTAAAGATGATGAGAAGATAATATATGAATCTTTATCCCTTAAAACCAAGAAATTTTCAAAGTCCTTCCACTACACAAGAAACCTTGAAATGACACAAGCTACTAAAGGATGGGAAGGAAGAGGAGGATAATGCTGCTCAAGGAACTTCGAATATGAACTTGCCTGCACAATATAATATAAGTTAAAGAAAATAGAGTAAGAAAATTAACTTACTAACATGAATGTAAATGAAACGTATAAAATTTAAATAATACACAAACATAATGACACTAGAACATGCAACAAGAATGAAAGTATCTGATGGTTTTATTGTATTGACAAATATATGAAACCATTAAAACTACCCCTAGAAAATTATCTCTAAGTATGTAAAGAGACGTAAATATTTAGATTCTAAAATTCTCGCATTCACATTGTACAGTAAAAACATTAGGTTTACCACATCAAATGGTGTTTCAACTTGAACAACAGTCCAAATAGCAGGTAGAAGACCACAGAGCATCAATTTTGGAAGGGCCTCTACTCCATCTAACCATCCAATTTCATAATCATCTATCACTAAAAAGGTTCTTTTGACATTAATTCTTTTCTCCCCTTTTGCTGAGTTACAACTATTGAAGAAAGTATTTGATCCAACAAAGAGAATTTTACCACCTTTCCATGCATTAATACCTCTTCTGTGGAAGAAAACAAGGTATAGGAGATATGCGCTAAGAAATAAGGATCCAGGGAATGAATAAGGGTGCAATTGTCTCCAAGCTTACATGGAAAGTACTGTATAACAAAATCCACTTATTTTTCACAACCCTTCCCACTAACCACATTGAAAAGTATGAAATAAAATTCTCTTGTGTCCTCAAAATGTTCCCCTGCACAAGATGCTAACCCCTCCTGTAGCCATAAAATCTCACATTGCAACATCCAAGTAAAGTGCATCACATCATGAATTAGTTGGATTAGCGAAAATTAGTATGGTCACAAGAGAAGCACTAATGGATCAAATGAATAGTAACAATTTGCAGGTAGTGACAGATAAAAATAAAGAATAGATTGCATACCTCCCACAACAGAGGTAAGACACACACAAGTTCAAGCTCTTGAGGCAAAATCCTCTCAAGCCATGGCCAGGCCCTATGTCATGTCTGTAGTAAATTATGAAGATAAATTAAAATGATGTAAACGAATAGTAACTTCAAATGGTTCACCTTTAAGCTTAGATGAAACAAGGTAAAATAAGTTATTGTACCTCTAGATAACAAATCAAAACTAAGATATATTCCACCAGTATAATAGCACAGGCCCAAGGACGAAAACTTGATACACAATAATAATTATGACGTGTACAAGGATATATACTCTAACCTACAAACCGGTAATATTAGTAAAAAAATCTAGAGACCTTCATTTGCGTAACTCATGACCAAGTTCATATATTTCATCAGCTTGTTACAACTCTTCAATTATTGATTGTGGTAGCCTCCTAAGTGTTCCTGACTCATTGATAAGTGTTACATTCCCTTTCCACAGAGTAGTGTTCAATAAAATATTCATAGAAGTTGTCCTACTAGAATTCCAGCTATGTAATAGAGTTGATGATATCAATTATTTTTCCCTAGCATTACAAATCATTGCCTCTGATTTTGGTTCAACTACATTCATCTTTCCTGCAGTTTCATCATTGTGATTGTCAATCTATACTATTTGTACTTCAAGCATATTCATCGTAAACTAAATTTCACTGAAGAAAATATCACAATAAATAGAATTAAATTCATATCTCCATTTGAACACTAAATTTATGAAGATTTTCCTAAATATATCCTTTGCATCCTTCATTAATACAACTGATGAATCTTTCTTATCTTTCCAGAATGTTGCAGTTTTCACAAAGAGTAACAAAAAAGTAGTTTTTTTTCTTCCATATTCAAATTTTAAACATATTATTACATGAAGAACAACTGCATTTCAAAATTCAATATCACTAGATAAAAAAATAAGGTGCACCGATTTTGGTAGGATTATTTGAAGATGGATTCTACGGACAAGCCTTTGAGGACAATATAATGACAAATATAGCTAAGACGACCTCTTAGACACCTACATATGATGGATTTTTCGATCTAGATATGTGCTTGCAGTTTGGACAACTTTTGTCGACCAATGAGGTATTTTCCATCTGGAAAATGGTAATTTTAAACCAAGCACGATGTACTTTAATGATCCTCCCCTATATGAGAGTTATGATCATGTCAAAGAGAGAGAGTTAATCTTTCTTGCAAGGTTGTTTTATGGAAGTTGTGAGTCTCAGCAAAAGGTTGGCCTTCCCTTTCCTATCATTTATTTCCCCAAAGATGAAAGTTTCAATGGTGAACTACCATGTTGGACAACACTTAAACAGAAAAAAATCATAAAGTTTACCTTCTAAAAGGAAAAGACACTCAAAGTTTTAAAACACAAATAAAGTTGTTGTGTGGGCCTAATCGGGAAGATGAATTGGAGATTGATGCACTCTCAGATTTTTGGGAAAAAAATGACCATATTGCAGAGACTTTTGGTCGTCTAGGAAAATTTGATGCCTCGTTAGGCAAGGCACACCCAAGAAACCCCAATAAAACAAACTCTGTTAGTTTTATGTCTACAATGAAGGACACACCAAGGAATCTCCAATAGAACAAACCTTGATGGTGAACCAATCTGTTGAGTTTCAAAAATTCTCTATTCTGCTTATTTTTCATTTACATCATATCATTTAAATAACTATACATTAGCAATCATAAATTAAGAACATATGTTTCATCTCATTGTCCTTTGGAATTCACTTTGCACATCATTAACATGACTTCCTAGCATTTTAACCAACACAATTATGAAGAGGGAACAACATTGTGACTCTTGAGTTGAAACCAATTTCTATCACTTGTAAAACTCTCTTGATATGGAAATGGCATGAATGGACTTTTCATTACCCTAACTGTACAAAGAACATGTTATACAAGGTTAACTACAACAATCAAAAGTTAAAACACTAGCTTGAATTTAAAGAAAATTTGTTGTTAGATTCAAAACTATGAAAGTGAAGTATCTCTAAACATGGTGACTGATATAGACAGTAGTTGTCTAAGACAAAAACAGGAAACCATGTCATGATGCCAACAATATGCCCCAATGCAGACATGTATGATAGAAAAGAGAAGATCTTTACTAATTGCCCATGATTTTATGTGATATATTAGTTTACCATATCCTCACAAACTATTTAGCATATAACATTGTTATGCAGAAGTAACATATTCATGATTGAAAACAAATATGTATTTTTATTACAAAATTCTACTCAATTATAATGGTCTTTATCATAGCCTATAGAGAAGAATGCCCATAAAGTTATAAACATAAAGATTTTAAAATGGAGGATATTATTTATGGACATAAATAGTGTCAACTTCCAAGCACAAGAAAACGCAGAAGCACTAGAAGACAACTAATTTCCCAACTAAAACTCCAAATGTCCAAAACTGGAAATACCTTTCTATGATTTTCATGAAACTGCATGGCAGTGGAAATTTAATTTGATATGTAATGTGAAATCCTCAAATGGCCAAATTGATTTAATTGTTTAAAATATCTTATAGATTCCAGTGCCTTCAAAAAATTTATTCTGTATGTCCAAGATAAGCAATAACATAATTTCCGCATGTAAGATCCGTTAAAATAGAACTCTTGTTTGCAAGAAAGCATCTTCAACTTCATAAAATTCAACAGATGGGCTTAGTTTTATTATCTTAAAATGATTTGGATGTTCATCAGACTATTATAAATTGGGGGCAAGAAGAGCACCTGACATAATTAAATGTTTCAAATCCTATGCTACTGTCACTGAATTTTCCAATGGAGAAAATTAAAAAATAAATTTAGGAATTATGAAAAGTATTCTCCCATAGGCCACGAGTAATGTCCATGCTGGGGTGCTTTGATCTGGTAGCAAGATGGGGAAATGATGATGACCCATGTCCATGATCTAGAGGGCGTGCTACTGATGATAATGTAGCAAAATGAATCTTTCCAACATATGAAAATAATTTTATATTGTAAACAATGGTTTGTGCTAATGTGCAGGTAGTTTCCATGGTGGTATCTGTGGTAATGTGATATTTTTAAATGAGTCTAGGTACAATACCTGGGTAGCTTCAACTGAGTAAATACCAAGTTGCAATAATATAGAGTTGTCTAACTAATATACAAAATGGATTTTGTTTAGAATTTGGCAATAAAATTTCTAGCAACATTGTAATTTCTTGTTATTTAAAAAACACTTTTGAGTGCATAAATGGATTCAACACCCTGAAAAAACCCCAACACACTTGATATTTGAAAATTAAACAACTTAAACATATGATTTTTTAAAAATTATACCAGATTTTGAACAGAATTGACTAGAAAAAAGGCTCAGAAAATGGCCATTTCATCTATTAGATAGACTATGTCATAGTCAATTGTAAACTTGCTAATTATAAGGAATTATGTCCTCTTTCATGTCAAAAATTTTTATTATATGCGTGTGTAGCCCCAAGGGTTAGCTAAAATGGGAGATGCTCTTTCACAAAATTTCACAGAAGTCTCAGTATCAAATCCCATTACGTCCCTTGAGGTTACCTGCAAAAGGCACAGGGTTAGGTCAAGCACACTTGCTCTTGTGGACATCTGGAAAGCCTCAATCATGAACTATCCAATGAGTCATGCATGTGTAAACTAACATGTGGATTTATATCTTCTTTTCTCACATAGAGATATAGGCTAGAAAACTACTATGCGTTTCAGGTATATGGCACACCCTCTTTTATACCTATTGTCCAAGACAGAAAATGCTTTGTACATTTTATTTCATCAACAATGGCTAGCTAGATTGGTAGATGTTGTTATAAAAAAATCCACAAAAGTCTACAGATCAAATCCCATTGAAACACTTGGGTTTACTGGGATGGGTTATTCGAACTAGCCCTCCTAGACATCTAGGAAGGCTCCAGCATGAATGGTCTGGGGACTCATGCATATCTAGACTAACCTTAAGAGTTTTCCCTGATTTCCACATTGGAGAATATAAGATATAAAATTGTTATATATTTCAAATAGATGACAGGGCCTCTTCTAATCCTATTGTCCATGGGTGAATATGCCTCTTGCATTCTCAAGCTCAAAGAGTTGGCACAACTGGTCATTGCCAATTTTACTAGGCATTTTAGTAGTTCCATGCCATTAGGTTTCCATTTTGAATGACATGATGTTTTGGAGAATTTAGTATCTACAGATAAATACTAATTCCCTAGATAAGTAGTTGGATCTAGAACAACAGTTTAAAGTGTTTTGGACTTTTCCTATAAGCAATAGATAAGATGAGAAGATAGAAGGCCTACCTATAGTTTTGCTTTCCTCTCGTCTCCCTTGTATCGATTCCGTCGCTCCTTCCCATACTTAGTCCACTTGAGAAGTACATTGTAAACAAAACAGAAGACAAAAATCGATCAAAACATATGATCTATTGAATATCAGTGAAAGGAATCAGATAAAATTCACACACATAAGAATTATGAAACAATACAAACATATGGGAAAGAGGTTCAAACACTCTATTAGATAGAAGAAGGAATTACAACCATTGGTGTCTGATTCAAAGCCATTCCTCTACCTTGGATCCCATCCATATCACATCAAAAGCATGAAAAACTTGTAGCATCACAATACTTTCTTCAAAGCGAAATCTCATAGAAGCATTATCTCCTTATAATTCAACATAATCCAGCCCCTGATCACTTAGATGAGTGGTCAATTTATAGGAAGATGAAGGAGGTTTCGTCATTAATGGTGGCATTAAATGGCCTTCCATAATTAGAATTAGTTCCATGAAGGAAGGGATGAGAGGATAGTACGCACCTTAACTCATTCCACATCCATTTTTGAGCTCATAGGAGTTGATAAGTGAGAGAAACTTCTATATGACTCCAAAAGATAAGAATATTCCCCAAACCGTATGTGAATTTCACATTCTCGCACAGCGTAAGTGAAAGGAAGCCTAAGTAGTGGACTTAACTGTAGAGCAGCTTGGTAGTGGACGTAACTGCTCTGCAGAGCACCCTAGTAGTGGACTTAACTGTTTTGTAGTGCACCTTCCTAACGGCTTACTTGTGTTGGTTCCTTTAGAGGCTATTTCTGGATGTCCTCAAGTCATGAAACTGTCTGGGAAGGAGGCATTCAAAGGGGTGACTTGTTTAGGGCATGAAGCAACAGAAGTTAGGGCTTGATGAGCCCTAAAACACTAATCTCAATGTTGGAATTTGATGTGCCCAAATGGATCTATAATAACTGCCCCCTAAAGCAGGAAGTCAGAAAAATGCCAATTTCAAATGAAATGCTTTACGATGTCATCATGAGGTATCAAAGTGGAGCGTGACCTACATCAATTATAGTACATATATCATGATATTTGATTTTACATGAATTGCTGAGGGAAGGCATACCCATGCTCAGCTTATAAACTTTCATTACATGTACATAAATAGTCATCTACAAATATAGACCCATGATCAGAATGACCATTAATGTAAAGCCATTGTACATATGATTTAGTACTCCTAAAATCGTAGTCCGGATAGATGAAACTAGATCCGGCGTCTTTAATCTCATTAACCTGTTCACTCAAGTATGAGTCTATCCATTTAAATATGTGATCTGAAGTCAAACATGGGAAGAAACCATCTGATTACCAGCCAATGATGTAAGTTGTTAACATATGCGAGAGAAATCACTGAAAATGATAATGATCCTCAAGGTATTGCAACACATTTTTCATGGTGTGAATAGATGATTTAATGTCGAACACCATAAAAAGTCTTTTTGTTGAAGGCCATTGATGTATGCCTATCGTCGGAAGCGAGAAACCTACCATTGATGTATGCAATATTCAAGGTACTGAATGGCTGTTTCTAAGTCAACTTCTTGGATAATGTACTGATGTCAACAAGAAGAAACTCATTGTTGGAGGGCCTTGATGTATCCCATGTCAACGACATGAAAGAAGTGTAATGATTTTAGATAGAATTTGACTGACGACATAGGATTCAGGAATGGCGTTCACGAAGATGAAGGCTTATGGTATTGCAAAAGATGAATTTTGACTGAATGACTTCTCTTGAACATGTCGGCAACACTATAGTGAATTGGTAGCATTGACCCAAAACAATGTGATGGATGGTATGATAGATCAATGGTGTGATAACCATCAGGCTAATAACCCAACCCAAATAGTCACGGTGATGGAATGAAAGTGTCATGTTCAAGAGCGACCTGCTATCATAAAGTGGTTTTCCCCTTTTCCCATTTTCCCCAGTCATTGTTGACTAGTACCTCTTTATTTTTATCAAGTTTGAGGAGGATAACATATGCTTGTTGTATAATTTCACCCTTTTTGTGAATCCATCACTATTTGATGTTTTAACGAGTCTAGTGAAGGTGAAACATGGCCTTGTCTAGATGGACAAGTTTGTCGCTATTTGATGTTTAAACAAGTTTAACGACAAAGATAACTCGGTCCTTTTCATGTTTAGAGAGTTTAAAAAGGGACAAAAAGAAAACTCCACAAGTTGTTTTTCATAAATGAATCTCTCAAGCCCAAAAAAGCATAAAATAATACAAGACAGATATCATTTCCAATCCATTAATGAGCTGCAAAGGACAAGTGCTCGACAATATTTTCATATTTAGAGAGTCTGTGTTATATCCTAAATCTAACTTAGGCTGAGAAATGTAGGTCTAGGGTAACATCAAACCACACTTAACTTGGTTGTTAGCCCTACCAGGTCGGGAGAGGGCTCTCTCCTTGTCAATATCAAAGAAAATATGGAAAGTAAGGCTTGACATGACTAATATGAATACTAATATTAGGCTAGGTATATTCTCAAAGGAATTTGGATTGATTTTAATGGTTGGTTTTTGGATCAGATGAGGAAGTTAGCTATGGGTCCAAGAAATAAACACAGATTTGTAGAGGTTTCTGTGGGGCGAGGAAGGAAAGTGTTTTAGCACTTTAAAATGAATGTGATGGTGAGTCTAAAGACTGGTGAGGAGTTGAAGAGGGCATGTAAGATTCATGAGTCCTCTTCAAACAGCAGAAAACATTTAAAACTAAATAAAACCCCAAGGCAGAGCACTAAAATTCAATGGTTTCCACCCTTTAATCTTGATTCATTTAGTTATGCAGAAAATATAGATGATGGCACATATACATATAAGATAAAATGAATAAGGAAGGAGAAAAAAATGCTAATTTACATTACCATAATAATCCCACAAAATGTTACAAAACTCTGGTTCATTTCCTTGCCAAACTGTAGAAGTGATTTACAAAGTAGCTCAATGCAGCCACAAGAGTCTAACCTTGACAAATGACTAAGAAAGTACAAGATATAGGCATCCAACCACCTATTCTAGCCATCAGGGGTCGAATCCATGATTCAAGGAGCTGTTTCAGCAAGATCTAAACTAGGAACTAAAAAATAGGCAATGGAATAGCTTGCCTCTAAAACTATGGAAACTAATTAATCTATCCTTAAACCAACTCTAAACTAATGTATCTACCTCCTCATGTAAATTTTCATCATTTTACATCAAAAAACATCAATTTACATGAATTTACATCATGAATTTGACCATGAGAGATAAAAAGTCAAACTGATAGAAAACTAGGCGAAAATTTTGAGTTTTGAGCAAAATTGGAAAAATTTTCTCCTATGCGTAGCGTTGCTGATCCTATACGTAATGCTTTTTCCACACCCGTTTTGGAAGACTTCCCGAAGTCCACATTAGGTGAAGAATAGCTCATTGGAAATATTGGTGAGCTTAAATTCTGGGACAACTTGAATTTTTTGATTTGGAGTCCATTTGCCCCTCCAAAAATGCAATCTCCCAAGACTACTTCCTGTGTGGCAAAAAAGTGGCAGAGAGGGCATTTTTCGGGTGTTTTTTGCCCTTTTGGAGACCTAAAACTTGTCCAAAATTCTTATCCATTTCTTGGCATGCATATTTTTTCATTATGATTCTAAATATGTAAGCCATTTTTCAAGAAGATGCCTCCATCAAAAGCGTAGCGCCAGTGGTGCTACGCACCTGTTGGAAAAGCCCGTGTTAAAAATTTATATGTGTAGCGCCATTGATTCTGTGTGTATTTTTGTTATTATATCACATTTTGGAGGCCTTCCTGGTGTCAGAATTTGGTGCACGATAGCCTTTTGGAAATATTATTGAGTCTACCTTCCGAAAAAACTTGAATTTTTCAATTTGGAGTTCATTTTCCCTGTCAAAAGTCAAATCCGCCAACACTAGTCAAAATGTGCAAAATGAGCCTGCCTAAAGGCAGAGTGCTGGCACTATCTACTTTTGAAGGCCTTTCTCAACTCCAAATTGAGCTCATGATAGCTCATTGGAAATATATTTGTGGCTAGGTATCATTTAAATCATCCAATAAGTCATTTGGCCAACCAAGCTAGGAGAAATCTTGATTTTCCCAAGGTCACTTCAGATGTGCATCAATTCTCCTGAGGAAACTGTATTTTTTACATTTCTATAAAACCATGACACTTGTGTGAAAAGTGAAAGAATTGTTTCTTTCTTGGACTATTTTGGACAAAAACCTCTCTCAGTTTTTCCAAATTCATGTTTTCTTGCTTAGAAAAATCATTTGAGTAAAACCTATCCTGATGTGTGGAACAGGGGATTTGTCGAAATGAAGTGAAATGAAGGGGATAAGGGGCTTCTAAATTCTTAAGAAAATGTTGGGTAGTAGGGAAGGATGTTAGAAAATAGGGGAAAGTGGAACTTCAAATATTGAGTGAGGGGAAGGGGTCCAAAAGGGAAAAACACAGGCTTAGCCTAGAAAATTGTCAAATTGTAGCAAGAAACTAGGGTTTGTGGAAAAATGGGGAATTTGAGGAATATAAGTGATGGGATGTGTTTAATAAGGTAAACTAAGGAAAGGGGAAGGTGTATTAACTTCAAGATACAAGTTTTGTTGATTATTTGACCATCCAAGAGAAATTACCTTCAAAACCCTAGGAGAGGGAAATGAGCCTTACCCAAGTACAACTGAAGCACGAACGAGGTGTAAAATGACCCATTGGAACTTGAAATGATGATGACCACTCTCTAAATGATGGTACAGTCATCTAAATGGTGACATGAACCGACATTTGGACAACTTTGAAAGGAGTGAAAACAAACCCTAGACCTAATACCTAGTGACCAAAATTTACTTGAAGACTCACTGAAATGACGAAATTTGACTTTGACACCCTAAGACCACTTTGTAAGAGCATATTTGATCACTGGTGGAAGGTTCCAAAGGATGACACTAACATTGGCTACAATGGGGATGGTTGCTCCTTGGAGGTGCCAAGAATCGCAGAGCTTTGGGGGAGTAGACCAGTGCCTTATCCATTGGGCATGAAGTCAAAAAATCAAACTGAAATGCATGAGTGAAAACTGACAACTTGACGACACAAGCTAACTTGAAACTAACTCAATACTAAAACAAAACTGACAAACTGAAAAATATGCTCAAAATGGAGCTTATTAAATAAAACCTACTCTAACTATTCCATTCACCACCTGATCAAGTGAAGTGAAATAACCAATGAAACCAAGTAATCATTATGGATGCTATTTGCATTCTCCACAAATGCTTGCTTATGAACAACAAGAGAGAACTACTGAAAGGCAACTCCCATGAAAACTTGTGAATGGATCCATTGAATAATATGGATTCTCTATATGACTCCAAAAATACTACATAAGGATCTTGAAATTCATGCACATTGGGACTTATCTCATCCAATGGATTAATTTTCTTCTCCTCATACCATGAATGCAAACTTTCATCTGAAATTTGTGATGAGACTCCTGCTGAAAATGACAAAGAAACCAGTTGCCAGATCAAGTTTGTATCAGTATACATTTCAAGCTCATAGGTAGCTAATTGAGAAGGACTTTGACTGCAGACGTCATCCAAAACGTCAGCTATTGGATCGTGAAAAAGTTGAAAAGACTACTGCAACCCATTTTTTATTGGTTCCAATGAGATTACATGATTCCCTACAGGCTACTCATTTGAAGATATACTATGCAAATTTTCCTTCAAAAAATGAAATGATTCAAAACAGAATGGAATAGAATCATCTTGCATCATTTGATCATATGTCCCAGCTTCCAAGTCTTCTTAGAGAACCTGACATTCAATGGAATTTAGGGGCTGCAAATCTAGATATGAAGAGTCTTGAATAAGGATTTCATTTCCCTCAAGATGGTCCAAATCAAAACTTGTCGACAATTTATTTCTGATTTCATGAAATTTGTCTCTAATGAACTGAAATGAAGCAAAACAAAAAGGCAAAGATCCTTCACCTACTTCAAAATTTGCTGCACTTTACTCCTCACGTTCATAGCTGATATGCATCGGTTGATCATTGTATTCAAGCTCCTAAAAGTGAACTTCCTCCTTCCACAAACTAGTTGCTAATTTGTCTACAAGATTAGCTTTTGTATGGAGGAACATAATCATCATCATACTGATCAAAGTGAGAAAAATCATCAGTATAAAACACATCATCAAGCATACATGTCATATCAATAGATCTCTCTTCTCCAAGATGATCTAGAAAACAATCATTATAAGATCTATGACAACTAGGATAAGAAAGAAAATGATTTGGATCAACCACTTGTTCTTCTTCAATCGGAGAGCCATGGTCTTGAATGTCATACTCATTCCTTGTGGTGATATTTTGCATCATCTCTTCCACTGCACTTACCAAGATGTCAAGATTTACCTCTAAAGATGTCGATTCCTTTGGATCTATGTTGTTCATCTCTTCTTCCCTCAACTTTGCTCTTCTGATTAGAATTAGCCTCTACATCTACTGCATTGTTCTGCATCTTTTCAAGTGTTGCAAGGTTTCTTTCTCTCAATTGAAACTCCATTTCTGGATCAAAGGCTTCTGGGTAGTGCAAGAGAGCAGATCCAAGAGGAGGTCTTATATTAACCGACATTGAAAAATATACTTGATTAAATCTAGTAGAAAGCTATTGTACTGTCTCCCCTGGCTGTCTTTTCAACTAGTTATACTCTTCTATAATCAAGAAAGGGTTTTTTCTAACCACCCACCTGTTGAGGAAAACTTTGATGAACTACTGGAAATCTAAGATGCTCGCATCAGGCAGGGTTTCGAATGAACTCTTGACTTTGCCTTGCAAAGAAAGAGCAAAAAGCCTAATATTGACATCTTCTTCATCAACTTCAAATAGGTCAAGAAAATACTCAAAATTCAGTACATGTCTCTCCACAGTGATGTTGTTACAGTCACCATCATATCTGGGTAGGTATAGGTAATGATTTTTAGGGAAAGCATGGGATATAGGAGGTAATATCAGAGGCTTGTACTGATCTGGAACTTTACAAGGTATAAGGGTATGTACAGAAGGTGTAGAATCAGTCTTGGTCTCTTGAGGCTCATTAGTTTGAAGATGGTCATCACAAAATTTAGAAGAAGGGTCTTGATCAAGCTCAAGGGCATGCAAATCTATAGTATTCACAATCTTCAAAGGGAAGGAATCAAATTCAGGCTAAGGATCTTTTCTCAAATACAATATACTTTGTAAAACCTTCTTGACATTCTCAGGAAAAAAAGAAGAAATAATTTATAACAAAGAACATAATGTCTTGGATGAAATTAAAACTTGAATACCTAAGCTTTCTATATTGTCCTTTCATGTTTCTGCTAGTCAGGTTCATCCTCCAGTGGAGTCCTTGGATCTGATCTCAAAACTGATTTAGAGTCACTAGGTGAATGATTTCAGTCTTCTCGTGTCTGATCGTTGTCCACCATCAACAATCATATCTGAACTTGATACATTTTTTTGAGGAACATAAAACTACGTTTCCCAGTATGGTCGCCACTATGTTATTTCCTAGATCTACCTCAGGCTGAGAAAGGCAAGTCTAGGGTAAAATAAAACCACGCTTAACCTGGTAGCTAGCCTTACCAGGTCAAGAGAGGGTTCTCTCCTTGTCAATCTCAAAGAAAATATGGTGAGGCTTGAGATGACTGATATGAATACTAATCTTAGGCTAGGTATATGCTTAGAGGAATTTGGATTGATTTTAATGGTTGGTTGCTAGATCAGATGAGGAAGGTAGCTTTGGGCCCGAGAAATCAACACAGATTTGCAGAGGTTTCTGTGGGGTGAGGTAGGAAAGTGTTTTAGCACTTTGAAATGAATGTGATGATGAGTCTAAATACTGGTGAGGAGTTGGAGAGGGCATGTAAGATTCATGAGTCCTCTTCAAACAGTAGAAAACATTTAAAACTAAATAAAAACCCAAGGCAGAGCATTGAACATCAATGGATTCCACCCTTTAATTTTTATTCATTTAGTTATGCAAAAAAGATATATGATGGCACATATACACATAAGATAAACTAAATAACAAAGGAGAAAAAAATGCTAATTCACATTACCACAAGAATCCAACAAAATGTTGCAAAACCCTGGTTCATTCCCTTGCCAAACTGTAGAAGTGATTTACAAAGTAGCTCAATGCATCCACAAGAGTCCAACCTTGACAAATGTCTAAGAAAGTACAAGATATGGGCATCCAACCACCTATTCTAGCCATCAGGGGTTGAAACTATGATTCAAGGAGCTGTTTCAACAAGATCTAAACTAGGAACTAAAAAATAGGCAGTGGAATAGCTTGCCTCTAAAACTATGGAAATGAATTCATTTATCCTTAAACCAACTCTAAACTGATGTACCTACCTCCTCAAGTCAATTTTCATCATTTTTACATCAAAATACATCAATTGACATCAATTTAAATCATGAATTTGACCATGAGAGAGAAAAAGTCAAACTGATAGAAAACTAGGCAAAATGTTTGAGTTTTGAGCAAAATTGGCAAAATTTCCTCCTATGCGTACCACCACTAATTCTATGTGTAGCACCTTTTCCAGGATAGTTTTGGAAGGCTTCCCGAAGTCAAAAATAGGTACAGGATAGCTCATTGGAAATATTGGTGAGTATACCTTCAGGGACAACTTTAATTTGTTGATTTGGAGTCCATTTGCCCCTCCAAAAATGCAATCTCCCAAGACTACTTCCCGTGTGGCAAAAAAGTCGCTGAGGGCACTTTTTGGGTGTTTTTTGCCCTTTTGGAGACTTAAAACTTGTCCAAAATTCTTATCCATTTCTAAGCATGCATATTTTTTCATGCTGATTCTCAATATGTAAGCCATGTTTCAAGAATATGCCTCCATGAAAAGCGTAGTGCCAGTGGCGCTACACATAAAAATTTCTATGCGTAGCGCCACTGATTCTATGCGTAGAGCCGTTTTCCGATCAAGTTTTTGAGGCCTTTCCCGTGTCAAAATTCGGTGCAAGATATCTCATTGGAAATCGTATTGTGTCTAATTTCCAACACAACTTTAACTCTTCCATTTGGAGTTCATTTTGCCTGTCAAAAATCATATCTCCCAAGACTAGTCAAAATGTGCAAAATGAGACTGCCTAAAGGCAGAGTGCTATTGCAGTCAATATTTGAAGGTCTCCTCAACTCCAAATTGAGATCATGACAGCTCATCTAAAATATATTTGTGTCTAGTTATCATTTAACTCATCTAGAAAGTCATTTGACCAACTAGGCTAGGAGAAATCTTGATTTTCCCAAGGTCACTTCAGAGGTGCATCGATTCTCCTGAGGCAATTGTATTGTTGACATTGCTCTAAAACCATGACACTAGCGTAAAAAGTGAAGGAGGTTTTTCTTCCTTGGAATATTTTAGACAAAACCTCTCTTAGGTTTTCGAAATTCATGTTTTCTTGCTCAAAAATATTATTTGAGTAAAACCTATCCCGATATGTGGAACAGGGGATTTGTCGAAATGAAGTGAAATGAAGGGGATAAGTGGCTTCTAAATTCTTAAGAAAAATTTGGGAAGTAGGGAAGGATGTTAAAAAATAAGGTAAAGTGGAATTTAAAAGATTGAGTGAGGGGAAGGGGTCCAAAAGGGAAAAACACAAGCTTAGCCTATAAAATTGTCAAATTGTAGCAAGAAACTAGGGTTTGTGGAAACATGGAGAATTTGAGGGATATAATTGATGGGAAGTGTTTAATAAGGTAGATTAAGGATAGGGGAAGGTGTATGAACATCAGGATACAAGTTTTGTTGATGATTTGACCATCTAATAAAACTTACCTTCAAAACCCTGGGAGAGGGAAATGAGGCTTGCCCAAGAACAACTGAAGCACGAACGAGGTGTAAAATGACCCATTGGAACCTAAAATGATGATGACGAATCTCTGAGTGATGGTATAGTCATCTGAATGGTGACATGGACCGACATTTGGACAACTTTGAAAGGAGTGAAAACAAACCCTAGACCTAATACCTAGTGAATAAATTTTACTTGAAGACTCATTGAAATGACAAAATTTTACTTTGACACCCTAAGACCACTTTGTAAGAGCATATTTGATCACTGGGGGAAGGTTTCAAAGGCTGATACTAATAGTTTGAAAAGAGCTTAAAGAGGACTCCAGGGGGGTTTCTTTTTCGTTTTTAATAGAGCTCGAAAAAGAGATAAAAATGTGCTTTGTGGTCATAGGTATAACTTACAATCGAGCATGTTGAATTCTCTAAATTAGTTGCAAAACTTGCTGAAGGCATCACCAAATGGATTAAAAATATATGTTTCACAGGAAAAAATAGGTAAGTACTAATGTTTAATTGATTAATGAACATGAAATAAACATAAAACAAGTTTTAACCATGACATTTTTACCATTTGGAACTTACCATTTGTTGGCTTGTTGGGGCCTGACCTAGGTCCAGAGGTGATTTAGCCAAAAAAATTCTGGTACTGCTGGCCCCTTTTGGCAATAGCCCATGGAGTGGGGACTAAGGTCTCACCCAAAGTAGTATGGGAGGGTGCTAGAACTAGGTTTTTGCGCCATGAAGATGTCTGATGGGTTCTAAAGGTCCATGGTTTGACCCTGCATGCACGTCGCTATGTGCACTTATCAATACCTCGCAGCCGGTGATGCTACCTTCGTGCAACCCTACTCGGGGCCTGAACAGTGTTATCGCCTAAACCCTTACTAGAAACCCAATATTAGTCGGTTAACTTAGCTTATCTGTATGCTTTCATTTATATTCAACAATATTTACCATTCATACAAAAGCATGCAATAAATAAATAGTATAATTTCCCTTGATGTCAAAAATGTAATAACATAAGAATGGATACACGAAATTCAGATAAAACTTCTCTTTATTATTCTTCTTCCTTGTTTACAAACTCGACTTTGCCTCGCGCACTCAGCTGCAGACTGTACTAGGCCTTTGCACACTCATCTGCAGAGCCTCTTCCTACTACTACACCCCAAGACACTAGACTCTTGCTCTATGCTTGCTATCTTTCAAACTCCATCTGTTGGTCCTCTAACTTACTTGACTACTTTACAAATTAGAGCCTTGCTCTATTTATACAATCCCATGGTCTGCAGACCATGGGTAGGCTGACACTACATTCAAAACTTAGGGTCGACAACCCTATAACTCTAACATTCAATTAACTCTCCGCGCCCACAATTCGTGGATCTTTTACAATGATGTTACTCAAAACTTTGGTTTTGAACCCCAAACCATGTTGTGGGGGGATTCCATGCTCAGTAGGCTCCCAACACAAAAATTGTGACTCACCCTCGAGTCACTCTATCAGCATGACGATCTTGGTGTGGAGTCCCTCCAACTGTTCCCATATGGTGCTAATGTCTGTCGCGCACTGAGTTGTTGCTTGTTGTACCTGTCGCATTCTTACTTCTGAGCCCTCTATTTTCAGCATGCTGCGCTTCATCTGTGCATGCATCCCCTATATCTGCGTAAGCCTTCCTTCAATATCTGTTGTGATTGTGAAGGCTTCGTAAATCCATAGCTGGACGTGTGCTTTGAGAACTACTTCCTTATGGCGTGTCGTGTCCACCTACTCCTTTAGCAGCTTGGCGTGTTGCATTCTTGCAAGCCATTGAGTAAGGACTACTATCTGTACAGTCCCTTTGATGTTTTTGTACTGTTGCTGGAGTTCATGCGCCTTTGTCTCTAGCTCCTGAATGTTGGGGTCCTCCTGCATCATCGTAAGGACCTCAAGCACCTGTTCCAATATGTTGCTACAGTCGCTCACTTCACCACCAATCTCTTCCAACATTGTTGTAATAGTGTTCGCATCGTATTCTTTGATTTCCACGGGAGTGGAAGGTTGTGCCTTCAACCACAGCTCGGTGATCTGGAGATTCAGCTCCAGCTGCACCCTTGTTGTCTCTTCTCTCATGTCACAGACTTTACTAGCCAAACTATGGATCCACATTTCCACAGGAAGATCTGCTACGATAGCCAGCTCTAGGATGTGGTAGCAAGCGTCATCTACCATCTACACCAACCTTTGGTTCTGTGACACCAACTTATCGCGCTGTAAGGTGAGCTACTCTACATTGATCTTCTATTCACCAAGAACTTGGGTTGCGCATTTCTCCCTAGCACGCAACTCTACTGTTATTCCATCCTGTAGTGGATATAGTGTGTCATGAGGAAGGGCAACCAAATTAAGGCCAAGGCCTTTCATCATATTAAGCATCACTCGCTCCATCATGTTTTCCGAGATTGGCACTCCATCTGGCAATACTATCATCTTGGCCATCCTCGTGTGTAGCATATACTTTGTTGTTGAAGTACCTGCTACAACGTGGGTAGATAGGGTACCTTCCCAAGGGGCCTGCATCTATAATTCCTACAGTTGTGCCCTCAGGGCCCCCAACACACTCTGGTGCTCCGTCATAAGTTCTTGGAGCACTTTGTTGGTGACATCACAGACCATCTTGTCAATGTCATGGAGATCAAATTCAATTAAGGTGATCAAGTCAATGGCCAGCTTCGAGGCCTTGACCTTCTTCCTTGGACCCATTCTCTCTGCGATGCGTGACCATTTGAGTTGTGTGGATGTAGTCCCTAGGTTCGTGCTCCCTTGTGCTACTTTTGTATCCTTTGCATCCTACTCTGAGGATGTTTCTTGGCCCTCCTCTACCTGTACCATTGTGGCCTCTGCTGTCTACGATGTTGTTGTTGCTTCTGCAACCTTCTACTCTGCAGCTTCCTGTGCCACTTCGCAGACTACTCTTACCTATGTTTCCATTTTTTCGTTCCGCCTTCTTGTGACCAGTTGGGTGACGCACAACTTGGCATCATCCTTCTTTTTCTGTGCTACCACTTCTTCCAATTCTGCCAAATATGCGGCGCACCACTCGGGAGGCCATGTCTCCAATACCGTGAAGATCGTGTCATCAATGGCTACAAATGGTAGCTTCGTCCACTACTTCACCAGATCCTTCTGTGCCTTAATGTATATGTTGTGCATATCCACCTTGAAGTTTGCAAAACTTTGCAGACTATTGTGCATTGTTGGTGACAGGCGCAGCCTCCTGTTGATCCACATTTGAATGCTCGCCTCCATGAGCACCTAGAAAATTTTTATATCGTGAATCTGTTTCACATCGTTGGTGGCCCAGAGTGAAGCATACTTCGCTGCCTCTAGTAAGTCTCAGTCAATGTTTGGGCACTAACTATCCTCCGACAGTTCTCCCATTACCAACAAGATGGATAAGGGCAACCACGCTTAGTGGAAGCTCTTACCCTGCTCCTAGGCTTCATGACAGTTTAACAAAAACTCCTCACATAAGAACTCACGCCATTTGAAGTGGACCCCCTCTATGCATTGTTTGGCCAATGCGACCATCGGTGCTGGAACCTCATCAACGTGACATTTTCTCATCAATTTACCAACCAAGAGTTGGGTAGTTATGTGCACCCTCTTATCCTTGATGCTAGAGATGGCGTGGCCCCTCTTCTTTGTCTCCTGCTTATACATTTCCTTCATTGCCTCTGCAAGAGCTAGATAGCTACTTTTCCAAACTATTGTCACGGGGTCCTTTCCCTTGCAGGGAAGCTGAGAATTCTGATGGATGAGGTCTTCCATGATGGGAATAGGCTCCTCCAACCATAAATATCAATCATGCATTAGGCAGAGTAGCTGCCTAATGATGAAAATGGTGATGGCTGCACGATAGAAATGTGGAATCCATAGCAAGTGTACCAACCCAGCCTTTTCCACATCACACAGCCATTTTCACGGCTCTAATGCTATCACAACCCATTCAGTATTCTGCTTCAACAAGTTTTTCGTCTCTAAGTATGGGAACATTTTGCTATCCGCAAGGTCCCAATCTTCGAATTTCATGGTGGGCACGCAGCCTAAGTGTGAGCCCTCAAATACAATTCCATCGTGGAGGATCAGGGTCTGGAGCGAACTCTTCATGGCATCCAAATCCTTTGGTACTTTGGATTTTCCTTTCCACGGAGGGACATATGTGGGTAGTTCTGTGGTGGCAATCAGGGCCTGCAAATATTCTTCCTCCTCATATGATTCAATCATGATTGCCTTCCCTTTTTCCTCCATTGATAACTTGTTGCGTTGTGGATTCCTCGAGGACATGCATACTTGTCCCATTTCCTACTTACCCTTCTTCGGCCTCGGCGTCTGTGGTGACTTGGGGATTTCTGTCATAACCCCAATTCCTTCAGTAACATCCTATACCATGGGGGTTTACATGGCCTCACTAGCGGTTCCTTCATCAATTCCCAACCCATCCTTAGTGGCCACCATCATTTCTACACCATATTTTGTCTCTCGCAAACTCAGGAGCTTTATTATCACTCGGCTCTCAAAACTCTATGCTCTGCTTAACTGCTCAATGCTTAAATGACCAAGTGTTCTTTGCTAGCTATCCCTTTGAGTTTTAGAGCACCTTTTGAATTCAAATTGGACCATTCCCCCGCATTTTAGGCCATTAATGCTTTCTTGGTGGCAGATTTTCCCAAATCTTGCCGATAACTTTCGCCTTAAATGCCTGCCACCCTCTCCATTTGGCCTCAAATCAGACAAATTGTCATGAACAGTGACACCAAAGGTCACTTCCCAGCTGACCCGCATGGCAGCATAGCCCTCCGTCAAGCAGTCATGAACCTTGTGACGTCTTGCTCCTATGCACATCTCTCATATCATGCAGCCCCCAGGCAAAATATTTTATACTCCTATGCTCCCTTTCAACTGCTTGGAGTGCTAAGACTATCCTTCCTTTAGCTAGTCAAGTGGGTGCACCACCCATGTGGGGCTTCATCTTGTCCTCCATCATGATTCACAGAAAATCCTCATCTTCCCTTGTAGTGATTGGCATCATGCACTCCACTATTTGTATTGTGCTGCCCTGGTTACTACATTTGGTGAGATGAGGTCTCAACTACCGCAGCAGACTAACCAATTCCTTACGATAGCTTTCCAATTTTTCAGCATGACTGTATGCACCTTGCCTTGTCATCCTCGGTTTCTCAGTGAGAAATGCTTCCTTTGTTTCATTTTCCAGTGTCTTGACCTCTCCGTCCATTAAAACGCTTTTCTCCCTTAGTTGTACCTAGTCTTTTTCAAGTTCGCGAAGTCTCAAGTTTCCCCACTGGATTTCTTCCTTAAGTCCTATATGTTCTGTTTCGTGCACCTGTGTCATTTCTTCGTTCCAGTAAGTGTGGACCCTTGTATCTACGAGTGTTGTTATGTGTGGACTCATCTTCACAAGCTACCCAGGGACTACAACCCCTGCTTCATACTCCAACTTTAGAAGCACTTGCGAGGTTAGTGTTTTTCACATGGTCCTATAAGCCCATACAACCGTTGGTTTGCGCAGGTCCCAGTCGATGCGTCTCACATGGTGGACCCTACTCAGCACTTCGCACACCATGTCAAAGGCTTCCCCATGTATGTTCTTTGGCATGCTAGGTTTTATCATGCTTTGTCATTCTCTCCCTTGTCTTGCCTCCTTTTGCTTGTTGTTCTTGTTTCCTATTGTGATAGCGGTGTGCATTCGTGCAGGCTATGTACCATACACCTGCACCCATTTGGAAATGTTGGCACGCAAGCTATTTCGCCCCTCATAATCGGCTCCCATCCATATTTAAGATTTTCCAAATCGTATAAGCATCCCTCTTCTGCATTCGTTCTAGCTCTCAATACTTCATTGATGTGTACCCCACCACCTTACAGTTGTCGCGCACAGTTCCCTTTTTAGAGCATCAAACTGTTGTTGTTTTGGCACTGTGATTTCCAATTCATCCACCGCTATCAACCCATCATACATAGGCAGATCCCTTACCTTTGTTGTCATGTAGTGTAGTGATCTAACCATCATGTTGCAATTTAGTGTGGTTATCTCATGTAACTAGTTTTGCCATCGTTTTGTTTCCTCATCTGAATATGATGTGCAGGAGCTTTCGTGCTCCCAAAAAATCTGGCCATTCGTTGTGGGATTCAACCAATCCTATTCTTGAGAAGTTATCTTGTAGGTATAGTCTAGCTCGTTGTCACTCTCATCATCACGAACAAGCTTTGTGTAGCACGCTCTTTCCATAGGGTCTAAAGGCACCACTACGCATAGTGACCTTTTCTCAAAAGTCATTTTGTGCTTCTTTAG
>APFE031301706.1:365509-394342 GCA_000404065.3 Pinus taeda
ATCAAATTTAGGTTCCTTTGTAGGAGCCTTGCACACCCACACACTTTCTTCAGGCTGCTTACCTTTGTCATCTCCTATTGTGGTACCACTTCTGAGCATTATGTTTACATTTGGGTCCTCTTCGCATGGCTCAGACCTCATCTTTTGAAAATTCTAAGTCGGGGGAGGTTGGAGTACCCCTTTCTCGTGTAGCCTTGCTATCAGTGTAGGGAAGTCCTCTACCTCATCATCAAACTGATTACAACTGTAAACATGATGTTCTCGTCGGATTCGTACAATCGCGAGCATATTGGCCTAACCCTCACAATTATAACAAATTAGTTGTCTGCAACCCATTCCTGGTACCATTCCTCCTTAGCCTTGTCCACACCCCTGAAATCCAGTGCACTCCATTCCCGTATTTGGGTCGAGGGCTCATGTTTGGCCTTGCACACTATAGGTAGGAGTCTAATCCATCATTAGCTCGTAACTTTTGCAGGTGCACTCATCATGGCCTACCAACCTGCAAAGATTATAGAATAATTGATGGGATGCCTGCATATATTTTTGCAATAGATGACAATTATATGTAGTGTGCTTTCCTCCTACTTGATAGATCGTGCACCACAATGTAGGCAGCACACTTGGTCCTCCTTGTGCTTCTGGTCATAAAGGCATTGGCCCTCCTCCCACCAAGTAATTCATGAAGACTAGACAATGGTCCTTATCATGCCCTTGGCCTTTGCATTTTACGCACCATACCTCCTCACACGTTTCTGGGCGAGTTGTCCTATCCTGTTTCAAACTCTGCATTTCCAGACACAAATTTTGCAGTTGAACGTGGATTTGCTGGACTTCTAGACCATGATCTTGTATTGGGGTCTCATGCAGTTTCATTGAAATCTCTGAAGCTTCAGCCTGGGTGGATAACTTCTATTGCGACAATGTCGTTCTTAGATGTGATGTTAGTGATGCTACAAACCATGCGAGGTATTGTCCATCCATCAAGGTCATGTTGGCTTCACGAATCATACTCTTCAATCTCTAGTCTAGATCCCATGTGGTCTCACTTCGAAGCATCGCGATCTCCTTAAACCCGATAATCGTTTGTGTCTCTGACTTTGGCCTACTAAATTCCCTATACAGCATGGCCGAGATATCTGCGATCCTCACATTCAGATGGTCATTACAATGCTTAATGTACCATGTCAATGTGCGATCCTGCAATGTGCTCACCAACGTTGCCTTCTTTATGTTGTCATCCATGACTCCTTGTGCTTCCCATATAGCCGTTACCACGAACGAAAATTGGTCTGGATATTCATTCCTTACTCCCCTAAATATTTGAAATTTTATCACACTCGCCATATTGAATTGTGGTGGTGGCAGAGGTGGTGTGGGCAGAGATGGAGATGAAGATGATGAGACTGGTGGTGGTGTAGGTGGAGGTGGTAGGCACAGAATCCTCTACCTTATCATACTTCCCGCACTTCTCGGAGAAACTTTCGCAAGCTCTTCCTCGATTTCCTACCGATGCGATGTCAAGGGGCTATTTTCTATCTCTATGCTACCTTTGTCTCTATAGATCTTCCCACTTCACGTAGCCCCAAACATTAATTTATTCACAAAACACACTTTTCACACAATAACATCTTAATCCAAGTGTTCAGAGATTTAATGTACTTACCTCGTGGTCATTTGAGGAAGCATCGTTTCACCTTGTTGTAGCTAATTGTTGTTTCTACCGCAAACTCAGTAATAAACCCTCCTATAACTCAATCGAGCCAATGGTCCACAACACGTGAAATCTTCTAGTCTACGCACTAATTCTGAAGTCCACACAAATGGTTTGTCGAGCCTACACTTTCCCTAACTATCTGCTAGCTTCACAATCCACTCATACCACTGTTCCTTTGATACTCACGGATTCCTATATTCTTGCATCGTGAACTTGCGAATCTTTCTATCTAACCACTGTTCAATTTATTTCTTTGCTGGATTCCAATGATACAACATCAGACATCCCTTAGGTACATCCCGATCCCAGAAATGGAACCATTTCCTAGCTTGTTGGGGATTGACCTAGGTTCGAAGATGATTTAGCCAAAAAAATTCTAGTATTACTGGCCCTTTTGACAATAGTCCATGGAGCGCGCACTGAGGTCTCACCTGAAGTAGTATGGCAGAGTGCTAGAACTAGGTTTCCGCACCCTAGGGATGTTTGTTGGGCTCTAAAGGTCCATGGTTTGACCTTGCACACACGTCGCTACGCGCACTTATTAGTACCTCGCAGCTGGTGATGTTGCCTTCGCACAGCCCTACATGGGGCCTAAACAATGTTATCGCCCAAATCCTTACTAGAAACCCAATATTAGTTGGTTAACTTAGCTTATCTATATGCTTTCATTTATGCTCAACAATATTTACCATTCATACAAAAGTGCACAGTAAATAAACAGTATAATTGCACTTGATATCAAACATGTAATAACATAAGAACATATCCATGAAATTTAGATAAAACTTCTGTTTATTATTGTTCTTCCTTGGTTGCAGACTTGACTCTTCCCTGTGCACTTAACTGCAGGGGTCCGCACTCTCAGCTACGGACTCTACTAGGCCTCTGTGCACTCAACTACAGAGACTCTTCCTACTACTATGACTCAAAACACTAGACTCTTTGTCTATGATTGCTATCCTTCAAACTCCATCAGTTGGTCCTCTAACTTACTTCGCTACTTTACAACTTATAGCCTCACTCTATTTATACAATCCCATGGTCTGCAGACCATGGGTAGGCTGACACTACATTTAAAACTTAGAGTGGACAACCCTATGACTCTAACATTCAATTCGCACTCCCCACCCGCAATTCGCAGAGTTTTTACAACGATGTTACTCAAAACTTGGGTTTTGAACCCCAAACCATGCTGTGGGGGGATTCCATGCCCAACACCATTCTGTTTTGTGCTCTGAGCTTAGTTTTTACCTCCACGTTCACCAGTTTATTATGAGATATTTTGTGGATCATTTCTCGAGCCATTCAGTCCAGGTGGGAATTAAATCTCTCTTCTTTCTTTTTAAGTCATTCTTTTGTCATTTCATGCAAGTTTTAGGGTTTTTTGGGGCCCCTGGGGTTTCATTATTTTGCCTAGGTATCAGCACAGGCTTCACATTGAAAACTACACTAAAGAGCACCTAGATAGAAGGCTTCATTCTCTATAGCACATTGTCTCTGTGTCTAGGCTACGGTGGGCACATTTCCCAAGTTTGTTTTAGCTGTTTGCTCCAAAATTTGTCATGTTTTTTGCATGGAAAGGATCCTAATTTAGATTATGATTTTGTTTCAGGCTTTCATTAGATCAGAATGTCAATTACATGGCGAGAAAGAGAGCATGAAGAACAAGACATGGTTTCCCTAAACAATCTAGGTATTGTTGAGGCCCTCGTAAATTGTGGGTTACTCAAATACTTTAAGTTGTTCGCTATGAGGCAACAAATATAACTACTACAATTCCTTCTTTGTGCATCAGATCTGACCGATCAGACTTTTCACACTGGGGACAAGATGGCTCGTATTACCATGAAGGATATTTACTTTCTTACCAAAGTGTCAAGGCGAGGTGCCCCCATCTCACTTTCTGGATTTTCCCATGGAAGTGAATCAGTGAAGGATTATATCAAACAATTTTGTTGGCTAGGTAGACAACCTAGCAAGGATGGGAAAATGAATATCGGGGATGTAGGTGAGTTTCCTTTAAGAATGATCCTCTTCACAGTTGCAAAATTGGCTGGTAGTGTGACACTTTATCTGTTGAACAAATCTTATATGCAGTGTGCACTGGAGTGTCCAGAACCAAACATTTTCAACTGGTGCGAGGTTGTGCTTTCTTCACTGAAAAATAACTAACTAAGGTAAAAAGCGGTAAGTTGAAGAATTTCTACTATGGCTCGATCTTAATTGCTTTTTTCCTTAGAAAGAATCCCATTGATGCAACCATAGCATGTTTCACTAGGTGTGGCTGGTCCTAGAGATCCATGTATGTAGAGGTGGGTTGAATTGATGGCTCGACATGTGGCTCAGTCAAAACTCATTTTCTCCCCTCCATTTTTCAACTGACTTGAGTGACAACATCTTGTTATCGAGAAGCATCCATACTCAAGGATGGATTTCTATGGAGATCCAAATTTGATTCTACCAGTTGGAGCACAATCAGGTGCTATGGGTAAGTTGTTTGACCAAAGTGTTTTTGATTTTTTCAAGTTTCTACATGCTTTTTGTGTTTTTTTTTAATGTTTCTAATACTAAACTAAAATTACTCTTATGCATGCAGATGTGGGTATTGTTCGACATGTAGGACACCAACAAGTTGCAGGTGGACCACTACAAAGAAACATCGGGAGAGTAGTTCTCCAAGACTTGGATTTGGCCAAAACCTTAGTAAAGTTGTAGGATCACATAGAGGGATTAACCCTTGGTATTTCGGATATCTGGATCGAGGAGTTACCTATGAGGCTGCAGCACCACACTATTGGTGTTCCTAACCATTGGGATAGGCTCTTGCACATGATAGCATAGGCTGTGACCTGTTACCATGAGCACCACTAGATCTACTTAGGATGTTTTGCATGCATTTTTGACATTTTGGGTCAGATCACCAAATGTGTCTTGGGCACAAATTTTGTAAAAACTTTTAAAACACCTATCTATTTTACTTTCAAAGTTTTCTATGGTTATATGAAATCCTAATCAATTGATGATGTGAATTGAAAATACTACTTTAACATGTGTCTTAAATGTCTATTTAACACATAATTCACTAGAGAATCTGTTAATGTGTTAAGATTTCTATAAATATGTTGATATTGAATGTGTTCAAACGGTCTTTACAAAATACAAACTCTAAGGAACATACAAAACATTATTGGATTTCACACATTATAAATGTTTGTTAGTTGTAGTACATTGAGTTGTGAGTCCATCCTAATGATGATTCGATGAATGCCAATTGAAATGGCATCAGAGAGTAGTTCAATCAATGCACTACAGGCAGTGATATTATTTGTCGATCAACCGATACAAATCCCTTGGAAACTCAGTAACTCACCACTTGGAGTGAAAATATCCAATGCTACAGAAGACAAATTTTGCATACTATGACTAGAACCATTGGTGTAACCAACAAAAGGTTTTGAAGACTTCGACATCTACAAAAAATGCAAAGCGGATTACTAACCAAAAAAAAATATCTAAAAGAAACTCACACACACATGTAATGAAAGCATATATACAGTGAGTTTTACTACACTTAATCAAGCATAGTAACATTTGAGGTACAACCGGTTTCGGGACTGTGATAATGGAATCCCATCATAATCTAATAACTCGTAGGCACTGTTTTCCAGAACAAACTTGAAAACATAAGGGCCCATCCACATTGTTTCAAATTTTCCTGCTCCAAGTTCATCAACTTCCTGCTCATAAAGCAAGATGAGGTCTCCTATTGAGAAGATACAAGGCTTGACATCTCTATCATATTGTGCCTTAATCCATTTCTTATGTGCTTTGTTAGCCAATGCGGCATCACGACGGGTTTCATCCAAATGGATTAATTCCAAGAAACACACTTCTTCTTCAGAAGTATCGGGTAACAGGTCAATCACGAGTTTGAGCGATGAAATTTCTCATTGTATCAGTAAGATTGCTTCCAAACCATACACCGACTGAAAGGGTGTGAATCCAATTGCATTTCTCACCGAGGTTTGATATGCCCACAAGGCAGAGTATAGGATTAAATGCCAGTTTCTCTTATGAACCCCTATCATTATTTGCAACATCCACTTCAGGACTTTGTTGATGGCTTCAACTTGTCCATTCGCTTGTGGGTAATACGAGGTAGAACTATCATGTGACAGTCCTAACTTAGCAGTCAATTTAGCCATCATGTGATTGCGAAAATGTGACCCATTATCTATAGCTATGGCTTGTGGTACACCAAACCGGGTAACCACATGGTTAGAAAAGAAAAGAGTAGTAGTTTCACCACTTTTGTTCAATGTTGGCATCGCCTCAGCCCATTTGGTAAAATAGTCAACAATGACTATAATATACCCATGCCCCCCGGCCGAGGTGGGGTTACATGTCATAAAGTCAATGCCCCATTTGGTGAATGGGCCAATAGCAATGACTGGATGCAGCAGTGCAGGTGGTAATCTGGTTTTTCGGTCATATATCTGGCATGCATGACAGCTTCTGACAACAATAATAAAATCTTTAAATATAGCTGGCCAGAACCAACCAACATGGAGAATTCTCTATGCGGTTGCATATCCTGATAAGTGTCCACCACAGGCACTAGAATGGCAATCATTCAATGCCTTATCAGCTCCCTCATGTGTGAGGCACCTCTATAAAATCGTATTGATACCATGATGATAAAGTGTGTCACCAATGATTAGATAATCTCTGGCTTGGTAATGGATATGTCACTATCGTGAGTGAGAGGTAACTTGCTGGAAAGTTTGGGTCTATAGATAGATCAGGATATCTCCATACCATGCGTCAGATGACGAAATTAGAAATAGAGACTCATCCAATATTGATGGTTCAGATGTTGAGTCAATGGTGGTCGAGGGAAGGTCACATTGTAACAACAAAAACTAGAGATTTCTTTGATTTGGCCTTGATGAATTCCAAATCAAACTCCTGTAAAATAACTATCCATTTTGAGTATCTTCCCCCCAGCAATTGACGTGACAAAATTTATGTCATAGGGTTGCAATATGAAATGACAGTTGTTTTCTGTAACAGGATATAATGACGAAATATTTGAACAGCTTGCATAGCTGCCAAAGCTAATTTCTCAACATAAGAATACTTACTTTCTGTCTCGTTGAGATTATGGCTCAAGTAATAAATCGAATGTTCAAATCCATTTTCTTCCTGAACTAAAACCATGCCAATGGTTGTATCTACAATGGCGAGATACACATAATAGTCATTTTGGTAATTTGGAGAATACATTAATGAAGCTTTAATCGAGGTATCTTTAAGAGCATCAAAGGAATCTTGCATAACCTGATCTCAATGAAAGGCTATCTCCGTTTTCAAAGGATGTGTAAAACCTTTAGCCATCTCAACATAATGAGGAATGAACCTCCTCAGAGAGTTTACTTTCGCTTGGAGTCTCTGTAATTGTAAAATATTTGAAGGTGGAAGCAAATCCAGAATTGCTTGAACCTTTAGTGGATCGAGTTGAATCCCCTCTCTAAACAATACAAATCCAAGCAATCGACCAGAACCAATGTAAAAAACACACTTGTGCAAATTGAGTCATATCTTTTAGTGTCAGAACCATAAAAATATTGCTCTCAAATGTTGCGAGTGATCAGTCTACTTTCGTGAATGAGCAGGTAAATTGTCAAGGTATGGTTGAACAATGTGCTTGATGTCATGGAAGAGAGAATTCATTGCCCTCTAAAAAGTCTCCCCAACATTCTATTGGCATTATGATACAAGTGTTGTCCTTGACGGCAACTTATTCAAATGACAAATCATAGTGTAGAAGGTCAATAGAAATGAATTAATGATCAGAGAGAGGTATACGCAAGTTCACCTTGACAAAGTAGCATATACAGACAGGTTAACAGACCAAAAGAAGTGTATAATGTACACACACACTTTCACATAAGGAAAGGTGTGTATATCTTGGAAAACTAAGTTTCGGTCCAAGGTATTTGGTCCATGGTATTTCGATCCATGGTATTGGTCCAAGGTATCTGGTCCGAGGTATTGACCCCAGGTATTTGGTCCAAGGTATTGGTCCTAAGTGGTTTTGGTCCATGGTATTGAGAAAGGCCTAAAACTATAAAAGGAGGAGAAGATCATTAGGCCAGGCGTGCAAGTATTGAATATCTGATGAAGTGTGAGATCCAATATGCAGGTTATGGGTTTATCTGAACTAAGGATGCACCTATGTGAATGATGATGGATGATGGATCGAGATCTTAAGGATTAGAATGTATTATCATTATGTGGTTTGATCATGGATAGACTAGATCCGAATACTAACGCATGTTTTATTCTACAAATGTTATGATCTAGGTTGACTGAATATTGAAATAACTGTGAAGTTTTATAAATTAGTATTTGCAAATCTATACACGGGTCCTCCTTGGTAAAATCATGTATACACACTATTTCAATTCATCCAAGTAACATATACATTATGAAATATGATATCTAAATTTGCAGTTGGTTCTAGTGGTTGTTGCAGATTTCTGGGTTCTGCTCTATGTTATGGTGACTGTGTTTTCATGACAGTGCTTTAGTGATTTAGTTGTTGGGTGATTGATGATTAAGTATTTAATGATTGGTTAATGCAATGGTTGTATTGCAGTGCTAATTGATTTGAGCTTCAATGTTGTTGATGGGTCCAGTATGAAACTTGGCCTTCAGATTATGATGTTGTGATCAAGGAGTATCCAGTTTGAAAATTTATAAAAACGTAGTCCCTAGAGGAAGAGTGAAGGTTGGAGACTTCAGTAGGCCAGTGCCTACATATTGTTAGACAATTAACATATTGGCTAGTACAAGAGCCAGGGGGTTGGAGCTCCCTTCCAGTAGTAGCTAGAAAATGAGTGAAGGTTGGAGCCTTCAGTAGGCTAGTGCTTACATATTAGTAAACAGATCGGCTAGTACAAGAGCTGGGGTTGTAGCTCCCTTCCAGTACAAGCTGGAGAATGAGAGAAGGTTGTAGCCTTCTGCAGGTGGGTGCCTTCATACTGGTATGAGTCTACGCCAGTACAAGATTGTAAACAGGTTTTTCTTATATTAAAAGGAAGACAGTAGCAGGTGGTTTTTGTCCCGCATTTGGTTTCCACCTTATATCTTGGTGTTCATGTGTGTTTCTTATGTGTGATGATCTGTTCTGTTTTTACTACATTTGGTTACTATTTATATGGTTAATGAAGTTCTGACGCACTAATTAAAGATAAACATATTATGAATTAACTGAATCATAAGTTTGCTGGATATACGCTAGTTGCATTAAACACAGTTGTGTGTACGCTGAGTTCCCTTAACTGAAGTAGCATATATGAATCTGATTATGGAAATGAAAAAGCTATTGATTTTCTAATACTGATTCACCCCCTCGCCACCCCGCCACCCCCCCCCCCCCCCCCCGAGTATTATTTCCAACATATTCTTCAAACCGAATGGGAGTTTCCTATAGGCGAATGTGCCCTATGGACAAATAAAAGTTGTTTTCGATTGGTCTTGTGGGCGTATATTGATTTGATTGTTGCCGTTAAAACCATCCATTAAGGGAAATATTTCACATCCGGCACATTCGTCAATAATTTGGTCAATAAAAGGAGTAGGATAATTATCTTTTGGACATGCATGATTTACACCCCTATAATCGACGCACACTTGTATTATTCCTTATTTCTTCATGACAAGAACAATATTGGAAATCCAATCAATAATAGGAACTGGGTAAATAAAACCAACCTGAAAAAGTTTTTCAACTTCCACTTTAATTGCAGTAGCTTTCTTTGGATGAACAATTCAAAGCCGCTGTCGAATTGGCTTGACATTAGGGTACATTTTGATTTCATGTTCAACAATATTAGAGTCAATGCCTAACATCTCCTCGTAATACCATGCAAATATATCTCTATATTCACAAAAGAGAGTATGGTAATTATCAAGTTCTGATGGAGAACAAGATTTGCCAACATGAATATTCTCTACAATATTAGGCTTGGTTGAAGTATTAATAGAAATTGTTTCTTCAATATTTGATAGGTTTCACTTAGATTCTACCATGTCTATGGAAAATGAATTTGATAGGAAATCAACAACTGATGGGTGGTTTAGTTCATTTGAATAATCTTCGATGTCATCTGGAAGATGGGAATGATGATGATAATCTTCCCATGGTTCTTCTCCTATCATCATTGATTGGATGATTCCTTCATCCGTAGAATGTATACATGAAGAAGGATATGAAGAAGTACCATATTCTAATGAACGGTCTACCCATACAATCGTTGAGTCCGTATTTGGGTTTTCCGCACAAGCCCGAAAACATGATTGTTATGATGATTCAATGGGGTTTAACAACATCACCTCAATATTACTATCAACTTCAACCTTGTTGGTGATCCTCCTTAAATTAGATGAGGTGGAGGAAATCATATTACAAGTCTCTACTCTTGCCACTTCCGCCAATTCAGATGGTGATGGTAGGGTAAAAGTACCCATTAGGGAAGGATCTTTAAAGAGACCTACTACAACAATTTGAAGTGACAGTGGGGGCATGTGTACCAATGGAATGCTTCCCACAGCCTGTGAACTATTGGCAAAGAAGGCTAGCTAATAAATGACTGTGATTCCACCCTTAAAAGGGAATGAAATAGTATGAAAGTACATGGAAACCATAGCAACCATAACATATACCTATGGCCTTCGCAATGAAATGTTGTAATTAAGGGGTCCGTCAACCACCTCAACTTCAAGAGTAACTATTTTTCCCCCTATTTCGATTTGCAGGTTACTGAAAATCCCACAAGGAGTATATGTTCTTCAATAAAAATCTTTCAACGTGGTTGGTGATCGTGACAACGGTGTGAACCAAGTGTTTTCCAGCAGCTCATTGACATAATGCAAATAGATGCCCCCTCATCAATAATAGTTTGGTGAACATTCTTATTGAGAGTTTTTACTTGAATTAGGAAGGCTAACTGCACCGGTAACTATGGTGTGTATCCCACAAGGTTAAAAACTACAATATTTGAATCTGTAGGACCTACTCCACCTATTTCTTACAGTAAAGCCTGTTTCTGGGAGGGACAATTTTGTAACACCTTGAGTGTCGACATAGTAGAAGTTGATTGAGCAAGATATTCCACTATGTTATAATTTTGAGTTGCTCAAGCCCGAGGGTTAAGTGTTGATTTGTGCACAACTCCCTTTGGTGGTTTTATTGTCAATTATGGTACAATAGGTCGAATATTTTTAGCTAAAGTCGAAGTCGAAGGATTAGGTTGATTAGTGGCTAGATGATTCGACAATGACTGTGGATTTCGATAGTCTTTGTTTCTTGTTGACACCAAAGCTTCGTTTTGTGGCTTTCTGATGGATAACATGAGTACTTGGGATGTGGAAGCATGGTTTGTTGCAACCAAATGTGTCTCTAGGTTTCGAAACGGATCAGTCAACACCGTCGATGTATTTGAAGTCTTTAAAATTTTAGAGACCTTAGAGCGGTGTAGACAATCTCTCCTAAAATTCTCATCGTAACAAATTAGACATGGATAACGAGGTTCCTTGTCGAAGCAGAGGAATCAGATGATTTCTCTAGAGGGGAATTATCTTGTTTCTTTTTATTTTTCCCCTTTTTCTTACTTCCTGGTTGCTTTGGATTTTTGCCTTTGTCAGATGACACGACATTAATTTTGGAAGAAAGAGTATTTTCTAATGCATTGCTAGTTTGATTGGTAACAGAAAGGGTTTGACCAGATGGTCTTCCCGCCATTTTCATGCTCGAAGAACCGATCACACCATCACCATCATGAGAGTTCCTACTTAATTGTCGAGGAAAAGGAACAGTGAAAGCTCATCGGGGTGCATTGGGAATTTTATCATAAAGCATGTTAGATTGTGTGTAAATCAAATCCAAGTATTGGGCACGAGAAATTACTTACTCTTCTATGACAAATCAACCTTTTGTGAATTCCTTAGTGATTGATGGCAATAAGGATTTTATGAACCACTCAGTTAAAAGATGATCGGGAACATATGTCTTAACCATTAGATGACGACATTGCCACTCATGAATATGATCTAATATATGGGTAGCAGTCATCTTTTTAAAGTTGGTTAGGAGTTCTGTTCCAGTCTCGTATCTAATGGGTAAGTGGAAGTGGGTCAAAAATGTAGTGGCTAAAGTGGTGACATTGTCGAAAGAAGCTCTTGGCAACTCAATGTACCATTTAGCAGCGAGACCAGTAAGTGTTCTTTCGAAAAGACGAAGTCTAACAGAATCATCATTTAAGGAGTTTGATGAACACCAGAAATGAAAGGTCATGACATAATTTGATGGGTCTTCTGTAGGATTTGTGTTTAATTTTGAAATGTCAGATGGTAACTTATGCGGAATTATCTACCACCAAGGTGCATATAAAATTGGATCATTAGTGAGATGATTTAAATCTGGTAATTATAAAGATGCTACAAATGGAAACTGTCAATTCAAGTTAGGTTGATCATACCCAGGATATGATGGAATTACCTGACCTATAAGTCTTTGAATATTGACATAAGGCATCTGCATTTAGTAACCTTGGTATGGTTGTTGTTGAACAAAACCAGCATAAGGTGGTTGTTGATAACCAGGTTGAATGTGTGGTTGTCCATAACCTGCAAAGCATTGTTGACCTGGACCTTCGTAAGCTTGGTATTGACCAAAACCAGGTTGAGACTATTGAGCAAGTCCAAATTGGGGTTGGAATTGTTGGAATTAGGGTTTTTGAAATTGAGGTTTCCATGGTTGTTGAATCAACTATTGTTGTTGGTACAACTGTTGTTTATTTAATGGTTTTTGTTGCCCAGCAATGAAAGGTTGGCCAGGTTGTGAATAAACTATACCAATGTAAGCTTGGGTCAGTCCAAGTAATGGATTACTAACCTAAGGTTGTTGCTGAACCTTGGAAACAAGTGGTTGTTGTATAGAAACTTGAGGAATTTGAACTTCTTGACCTGAAACTTGTGGTTGTTAGGTAGAAGGATTAGTTTGTACTGGTTGAGATACAATAGTTTGAACTTATGACTATGGTACAGTAGTAACAACAGATGTAGTAGGTATAATTGACACAGTTTGCATTGGTTGTGTTGGATCCACAAGCCTAGGTTGAACTAGCATTGTTGGCTGCCATTGAAAACCTGAATACTATGGGATATTACCATATGATGGACCTCTGGAATAAGGAGTATATGGTGAGTAAGCATATTGCTCTCGATATGGTGGCAATCCAATATTTAATGGATACATAGGTATTTATTGACCAGAATACCCATCTTGATATTGATATGCATGATCAAACTGTTCAGTTCCTATTAGAGAAGAACCATGTGAAATTCTGGTTAAGGACATGGGTGATGACCATGGTGTAGAAGCAACCCCTGAGTAGGTTCCAAATAAATATTGGTAACCAACTGGGACAGATAGTTTACCATAAAGGTGTGATTCAAGTGTGGTAGAAAGCATCGAGGAGGTTGCAAAAAAATATTTTGTTGTAGCTGCATCAGATGATACAGTCTAAGATGTTGACGGTTGTTTAGCCATAGTTAACCGACCCAAAATTTGTCCTAAAGAATCGATAGGTACTTGAAAATAAGCAGGATCAAATGGAGCAGTAAAGGGATGAGTATGAGGGTAAAGATAAAGCCCAGCTTCAAAGTGGAAAGGGGTTCCAGGTCTATAATCTTCTTCCAATTCTTCCTCTATAGCAATTAGACTTGGTGGAAAAACTTCACCGTCAGGTCCGTAAAATATTTTTGGTGTTGATAAATTTGAAGTTTCAATAGTTACTGATGTTTGAGGGGTAACTAGTTGATTGTCTTCCTATAAAGTAACAACTTTTGAATGTTCAAATTCAAAGTTCGGATGTTCAGGTAAATGAGCAACAGTTTCAATAAGAGGTTCCTGAACAGCTTCAGGTTCAGATGTCACTTCCGTTCGAAGTGGGATAGTTCTGGATTAACTTCTGGTTGAACTGATGCAAGTTCAGAAGTAATTTCTTGCTGGGCAACTTCAAGTTGAGGATCAAGTTGTTTTTGAACAATATTGGTTACTATTTCACTAGGATTAGTGCTAATGTCCTCAGGTAATTATGAAACTTCTTCTTTAGAAATGGATGTACCAACAATGGTTGGAGTAACTAGAGTCTCAGTACTTACTGAAATAGATGATTCAGGTAATTTAGATGAAGAACTAGGAGTTCTTGATATACTATACTCAGTTAAGTGAGACTGCTTTGTCCGAATAGGTGTTTCTTTGAGTGGCAAAGGTGGTCTTCTCACTATTGTCCATGAATGATGGGGTAAGGCTTGATGTTGCTCCACGATTGCTGATTAATTTTATTATCAGAAAAGAAATAAAAAAAGGGGTATACTAGGCAAAAGGTTTACCAAGCAACTGTGAACTGTAGAATACCTCCTAGAGAACCAAGAAGAACAAGCAAGAAATCTCCCTAAATGTTTTGTTCGATGTATCAGAGTTTACAAGCCAAGCGACTCAGTTACTTAAGGATGGATAGAAATCTAGAGTTGTCCTCCCATATATAGCTGAAGGCATGTGGATGCCCAGTCTGTATAAGTGTTGTCTAATGCAAAACCGCATAGTGAGAGCATTCCCATATACTTTACATACTGTAACACCGCCCTATATACCCAAAGGTACGTGGATGAGCTATGATATACTCGCGTATGTGGAATGAGGTATGTATTGTAGATAGGTTAGTGATATTTGCTTTGTTTTATGACACAGGAACATGTCTCTAGCCTAGAACCACTAAATTTTCTCGTTAATGACAATGCTCCATTAGGTAAATTGATGATAATTTTAAGTGGATCTTACTTAGGAATTTTCCTTTCAAGTTCACCACGTGATATATTTTTAAATTCCTAGGAATGCAACTATCATGATAAGAATTCTTTACATTCAATTTAACAATGAAAATCCTAACTACTTAGGGATAGAGCAATCATATTTCTTTTGGTCAAAGATCAAAGAGCGCAATCTAAATGCAATTTCCTTACAATATTCCTATGAGCACACACAAACTTTTTCAATGCAACATGCATGTATTTCTTTTAGTTTTCTTTAATGTGAATATGAAAAAAAGGAAATATGCACATACAATCAATCAATCTTTCATAAGAACGAATACTTTTTACAACAGTTCTAATTCGAAGAAAAGAACACTTTATGACACCTTCTTTTGAATGAAGATTAATCAATTATATCCTAAATTTAACTATTGATCGATAATGACAAAGAAAACATGAAGAAACATTAATAAATACAATCAAAGTTGGGCTAGACCAGGAGATAACAACTCATTTTCTGAGACATGGCATTCATTGATCAATAAGCAAACAATAAAACAGAGAAAATTTGGCAAAAACTCTTTCCAAAGGTGGGAAACTGATCCTAAGAGGATCAACCTAGTCTAGTATGTGATACAGTGCACTTCAGAGCATTGTCCCTAAGCCAGGGGTGCTCTGCAGCACATTGTGTCCCTCACAAGCCTGCGCTGGAGACAGTAAGCCATTTCAAGAGGCAATTTGACACAGGTTTAACCAATTTTTCAATGTAAAGAGCTAAATTACAATATATGAACATAAATAAGGTCTACATGAATGTCTTAGGAGGTGGATAAGCTACTAGGAAAGAGGATTCATCCTCAGCGAAGTCACCAATTGTTTATGGAGAATTTAGTATCTACGGATAAATACTAATTCCCTAGATAAGTAGTTGTATGTAAAACAACAATTTAAAGTGTTTTAGACTTTTCCTCTAAGAAATAGATAAGTTGAGAAGATAGAAGGCCTACATGTAGTTCTTCTTTCCTCTCATCTCCCTTGTATCGATTCCATTGGTCCTTCCCATACTTAATCTACTTGAGAAGTACCCTGTAAATACAACAAGACAAAAACCGATCAAAGCATACAATCTATTGAATATAATTGAAAGGAATCAGATACAATTCACACACATAAGAATTATGAAACAACACAAACATATGGGAAAAAGGTTCAAACACTTTATTAGATAGAAGAAGGAATTACAACCATTGGTTTCTGATTCAAAGCCATTCCTCCAGCTTGGATCCCATCCACATCACATCAAAAGCATGAAAAACTAGTAGCATCACAATACTTGCTTCAATGCCAAATCTCATAGTAGTATTATCTCCTTACAATTCAACATAATCCAGCCCCTAATCACTTAGATGAGTGGTCAAAATATAGGAAGACGAAGGATTTTTTGTCATTAATGGTGGCATTGAATGGCCTTCCATACTTAGAATTAGTTCCATGGAGGAAGGGAGGAGAAGATAGGATGCACCTTAACTCATTCCTCATCCATTTTTGAGCTAACAGGAGTTGATAAGTGAGAGAAACTTCTAGATTACTCCAAAAGATAAGAATATTCCCCAAACCCTATGTGAATTTCACTCATTCTAACCCAGCGCAGGTGAAAGGAAGCCTAAGTGCTCTGTAGAGCACCCTGGCAGTGGACTTAACTGCTCTGCAGTGCACCTTCATAAGGGCTTACCTGTCCTGGTTCCTTTAGAGTTTATTTCTGTATGTCTTCAAGTCATGGAACTGTCTGGGAAGGAGGCATTCAAAGGGGTGACTTGTTTAGGGCATGAAGCAACTGAAATTAGGGTTTGATGAGCCCTAAGACACTGATCTAGATGTTGGGATTTGGTGTGCCCAAATGGATCTATAACAAATGGATGAGTAGTGTTATCCAATATGTTATACTGGCCTTTGCACAAAAATTCCAGATTATGAAAATCAAGTAAATAAGTGTTCTACTTCATCTCTTTTCACAATTGGCTAATCCCATGGAGTTAACAAGGAAACTTTGTTCATCAACAATGGAGAAAATCAGTGAGAAACAATGATTGGTTATTTTGAATCCTTTAAACATGAAATTACTGGAGAGAGTAGTCAGATTGAAATTTCAAAGAGGACAACAATCATTGAAGGCACAACAGGTCTCCAATGTAGGGAAGAATTTGTCCTTTTACAAAAGTTCGTACAAGGTAGGAGCAATATTACACTTGAGTAAATATCTAAGGCAAACAAAATTAGTTATAAGTATTTAAGCCTTTTTGCATATAGATATCAGTGTCACTCAAATAGTCCTCATTGAGATCTTTGGCCACATGTGAAAATATAGTGTGCCAAAGTCAACTTTTTGTGGATGATTGCAGTTGTTAAGTTTGTAGCACCAAGAGTGGATTATGTAGCCTTTATGTGTGTGTTATTTGGAGCAAAATTTACTTTGAGTTGAATATTTTATGATGGGTACTCTATGATACTTGTTCCCACTAGACACAAATAGATTGTGCTATCCGTGTAGGATAAATAAGCATGGGTATCAGTAGTAAGGCTTGTGTAGTGTCATTTGAAATGATTTTCATATGTGGGGCTTATAAGAGGACACTTGAACTATCAGAATAAAGGATGTTTTTCGACCATGTGCACCTGACTGGGATAGGAAAGCCTTCATGAAGGAATTTGGTTTTGTTCAGAGGATATTTAATGGAAGTGAGAACTCCCAGTGCAGAAAACTATTTTAAAAATACTAAGAATTATAGAAATAATGGAGTTGATGAGGTTGTAGTTTGTAAAGTCATGCAATGTTTCTTTCAAGAGCTAGACACAATATTATACATGGGGACCTCCATATTCCATTTTTTAAATGCCTTGTTTGATCCAATGATATGGAAAATAAATCCTTGTTTAGAAAACAAACTATCATCATTGAATCAAAAACTTGTTCACAAAAGCACTCTGCATGAGTGTATTCACATTAATAGTGGTGTTTGGAAATGGTGCTTTTATACAAACATTAGATCACATTAAGAATTTACTTCCAAGGGGAGATAGTGGCATCATTATAAAATTTGATGCTCTAGGACAAGAAACAATTGTTTACCTATATCAGACTTTGAATTAAGGCTCCTAGGCAATGCATTACTGGCAACATTGAATATTCTTACCAGAAGACAAATAATTTTGAAAGGCCTTCATCTTACTATGGGCAATAAGGATAAGTTCTCAAAGATGTTGAGCATTAAAAAGATGAAATTGGGGCCTCTTTCATACATTTAGCAAAGGTCAAGTGGCAAATTCATTGGCAAATTTCAGTTGCTTGTAAGAGAATAGAATAGAGAGGAAATCGGATCCCAAACAACCCTTGTTCAATAACACAGACATCAAAGAGAGAGGATCACTCCCATGTTGATCCATAATTATGGTTATAAGAGGAATTAGGGTGTATATACAAATATATGTACATACGCGACACCAAAAAATGTTCTGATGAGCCAATGTACAAAATTGGATTGGACCAACCTGTTCATTTTTGGCCAACTTGTATACCTTACTTTGGATGTATTACACATTATTTTTTTGAATAATTGGAAATATTTCCCACCTTTTGTGGGGTCTATTCCTATGATTTCATTAGATAAACCCTAAGAGGGTTGGTCTTCATGACATGGAGATTCCAAACATGGTTTGTGGGCCTCCTTTGAGGAGTAGCTCCCTGCATGGAGTTTTCATTCATATTTCAAAGACTACAAATTATATGTGGAATCCCATTTATTCTCTTTCAAACGCTATAGGCATGTACAAACCCATCTATTCCCCTTGAAGGCTAGAGTGCCCACTCTAAAGTCCCTACATTCACCATTTAAAGAGGCCTTTACTTTGACTTTCATGATTTAAGGAGAACACATATCTTTGAAGACTGAACACTACATTTTTTAAACCCACTTGTCCACCCATGGAGAATGAAATATGTGTTTCATGAAGCAAGATATATTGAAGAGCCTATGGAGGTGGGATGTTGTGCACCAAAGCCCAACTATTTCCCTCATTTATGGAGATGACTAAACTTGGACGGCTTGTGGCCCTTAATTATTGTACAAGTGGCTTAGAAAGCATATATTTGTTATATTTTTTAATACTTAACCAGAAAAAAGAACTTTTAACCCCCTCCATGAGCTATATTAGGGTCTTATGCTTAAGAAATTAATATTTTATTGTAAAAGGAAGCTAAGAATTTTCCTAAAAATAAAGATGTACTTCATATCATTTTGTCATGGTGGGAGATGTACATTAACAATGGTATTTAGCAATGGTGTTTTTATACAAACCTTAGATCACATTAATAATTTCCTTCCAAGTGGAGATAGTGACATCATTATAACACTTGACATTTGAGGACAAGAAATGATTGTTTACCTATATCACACTTGGAATTAACACTCTTAGGAAATGTAGTACTGGCATTGTTGGATATGCTTATGAGAAAACAATGAATTTTGGAAGGCCTTCATCTTACTATGGGAAATAAGGATAATTTCTAAAAGGTTTCAAGGATTAAAAATATGAAACTAAGGTCTCTTTGATACTTTTAGCAAAGGTCAAGTGGCAAACACATTGGCAAATATCAGTTGTTTCTAAGAGAATAATAAAGAGAGGAAATCAAATCCCAAACAACCCTTGTTCAATAGCACAGATGTCAAAGAGAGAGGAGCACTCCCATCCTGATCCATAATTATGGCTATAAGGGGAACTAGCATGTATATATAAATATATGTACATATGTGACACCAGAAAACGTTTTGATGAGCCGACCTACAAAATTGGATTGGACCAACATGTTCATTTTGGAAGCCAACTTGTATACCTTACTTTGGATGTATTACACATTATTTTTTTGGCTAATTTGAAATATTTCTCACCTTTTGTTGGGTCTCTTCCTATGATTTCATTATAGAAACCCTAAGAGGGTTCATCTTTAGGACATGGAGATTTTAAACTTGGTTTGTGGGTCTGCTTTGAGGAGAATCTCCCTTAATGGAGTTTCCATTCATATTTCAAAGACTAAACATTATATGTGTAAACCCATTTATTCTCTTTCAAACACTGTAGGAATGTACAAACCCATATATTCCCCTTGAAGGCTAGAGTGCCCACTTTGAAATCCCTACATTGAAACATTCACCATTTAAAGAGGCCTTCATTTAGGTTTTCATGATTTAAGGAGGAGGAATATATTTGAAGACCAAACGTTACTTTTTTTAAGCCCACTTGTCAACCCATGGAGAATGGAATTACATGTTTCTTGAAGAAAGATATATTGAAGAGCCTATGAAGGTGGGATGTTGTGAACCAAAGCCCAACTATTTCCCTCATTTATGGAGATGACTAAACTTTGACAGCTTGTGGTCCTTAATTATTGTACAAGTGGCTTAAAAAGCACATATTTTTTCTATTTTTGAATAGTTAACTAGAAAAGAGAACTTTTAACCCCTCCATGGGCTATATTATGGGCTTTTCCTTAAGAAATTAATATATTATTGTAAAAGGAAGCTAGCCATTTACCTAAAAATAGAGATGTAGTTCATATCATTTTTTCATGGTGGGAGATGTACATTAACAGTGGTGTTTGGCAATGGTGTTTTTATACAAACCTTAGATCACATTAAGAATTTCCTTTCAAGTGGAGATAGTGGCATCATTATAACACATGATGTTCCATGACAAGAAATGATTGTTTACCTATATCAAACTTGGAATTGAGGCTCTTAGGAAATGCAGTACTGACATTGTTGAGTATGCTGACCAGAAAACAAAGAATGTTTTATGGCCTTCATATTACTATGGGAAATAAGGATAAGTTTTAAAAGATGTTGCAGATTAAAAATATGAAACTGAGGTCTCTTTGATACATTTAACAGAGGTCAAGTGAAAACTCATTGGCAAATTTTAGTTGCTTTTAAGAGAATAATACAGAGAGGAAATTAGATCCAAAACAACTCTTGTTCAATAGCACAGACATCAAAGAGAGAGGGGCACTCCCATCTTGATCCATAATTATGGTTATAAGGGGAATTAGGGTGTATATATAAATATATGTACATAGGTGACACTAGAAAAAATTTTGATGAGCCGACCTACAAAATTGGATTGGACCAATCTATTCATTCTGGAAGCCAACTTGTATACCTAACTTTGGATGTATTACACATTATCTTTTGGTTAATTTGAAATATTTCCCACATTTTGTGGGGTCCCTTCCTATGATTTAATTAGAGAAACCCTAAGAGGGTTGGTCTTCATGACATGGAGATTCAAAATTGGCTTGTGGGCTTACTTTGAGGAGCATTGCCCTGCATGGAGTTTTCATTCATAGTTCAAAGACTACAGACTATATGTGGAAACCCATTTATTCTCTTTTTGTTGTAGAGGCTACAACCACCCTCTAAAATGTTTCCTTAGCTTTGCTTTGGAGCCTCCCTGCCAACCATCCTTAGCAACATGTCTTGCACTATCCAGTACATACGCTTCAGCTAAGTTTCAGTGATATGCCAGCCTGCACATGTCAACTTGTTTCTCTGCCACCCACAGCTTGTCATTTCGAACTTAGGCATTTTTCTAGCTGAGATTCTCCCCTTGAAACTAAGCAATTATGGAGGGGAACCAACCTTCCCTTTGAAAATTACGCAATCCCACTGGGCTCCACAAATGTGCAATCCAGCAAGGCAACCCTCCCTCTGGAAATTGCACAATGCAGCCAAACGCTGGGCTTCAGCTCACAAATTATGCAATTCTATGAGCCAATGCCCTACTGACCCTAGAAATTGTGCAATGCTTGAGGAACAACCAGTCTTGCTCAGCCCAAAATTGTGCAAATCTCATCCTCAAGCTTGCAGACGGTTGCATGTGCTGTTAGGTTGACCAGTTCCCTCCAAGACTGAGCAATCTTGATTTGCATGCATGAACTTCTTTTCCAAAAAATAAAAAAGCAAAGCAACATGACTAGATTTTAGGGATCTATTCGTAGTAGTTGGAGGTTACATGCAAAATCCATTTTAGAAACCTCCTGCCAATTGTCACCTTTTCCTAGATTTGTGGCATGCACATCATGAACCTCGATCTTATCAAAATTATGTACCGGGCACTGCAAAACTCATTCTTCACATTGATCCTGTAGCTCTAACATCCCATATGGCATATAGCAGTCTTTGGCACATTCAACTCAACTTTTTTGGGGTAAGTCTTCTTTTCATGTCTTGCATTGCATTTCTGTCGCTTTTTTTTTATTTCACTTTGAGTAAGTGTTTTATGCCTAGTTTCAATGAACGCTTTCTATCATTTTGATGTAAGTTAGCTTGTAGAAGCATTGTTTCAGTTTTTCTTTACATCTCACTACTGTCACATGCATGACACTGTTTCTACACTAACAGTCGCCATTGTGGTGACACGTTTCACATACATGTTTGTTTTTTCATTTTCTGAATCCTTCACTCATTGTTTGCATGCATTATCATTCACTCTTATTTGCACTTAGCTTTTCCATGCATTCAAACTTCTCATGTTCTCAGTCGCCCATCGGTGGGTCTAGGCTGCCTTGGCTCAGATCTTGCCTTGCTCGGCTAGAAAATGCGCATTTCTAAAAGTGAAGGCTCTACCTTCCCTCTAGAAATTTCCCAAATCTTGCCAGCACTCACCTCTAAGCTTGCAATGTACAATTCTAGGAGGCAGTGCCTTGCTGGCCCTAGAAATTGCGCAATGAAGTTTGTTGGTTTGCATGTCACTGCTGATTGAAAACACACATTGCATAGTTTCACTCCTCAGTAGGCTAGACTGGATCATGCATTGCATAGTTCCAGTGGTCAGTTAGCCTCGTGACATTCCAAACTATGACTTGTGTAGTTTTGGTAGTCAGTCTCCCAACCTCCCAGTGAAAATTGAACAATCTTCACAGTTAGTCACACAGGTATGTTGCATGTTAGTTCTCCATTTTGTTTTGGTTTTCAACTGACATATTTCCTACCATGAGTGTTTCTATGTCTCCAAATATCACAGGTGTTCATATTCCTCTCAATATCACAGGTACAATGGCCTCCCATAGATCAGGGTCAAAGGACATCGTTGAGAGCGCAACTAGAGATGTAATTGAACGACTGTATATGAGCTTACCTATCTATGAAGACAGCAAGCTACTTATAGACAAGGATATCAAGATGAAATTGTAATGGCATTGCAGAGAGAAACACCATCGACAGTAGTAGAGGGTAGCATACCTAAGCATGACCCAGGCAGGAGGAAGGTTATTCATAGCGCAGAGGTAGAGAAAAGCTGCAAGTTCAAAGCAAATCCACTTGTGATGAAAGAAGTTTTTGAGAATGAGGCTAAGAGGCAATAGTGTGACAAGAGGATCACCTAAAGGTAAAGAGAGAAATAGAAGATGGAGGAAACGAAGAAGGAGTTTTTGGAGTTTAAGTAAAAACTTAGGGAAGAATAGCAGTTTCCCAAAAGAGAGAAGGAAGTGTGACAAGAACAGGTACCACAGGAGGCACAATGTGAATAGATTGATGAAACTACACCCATACAAGTTATAGAACCATCCCAACAGCTGGCATAGAGCAAACACGGTGAGTAGTGTTGTTGATCACATGCATGGGTGTTCAGGAGCATGGACATCATTGTGTGCATACAGTCCCATCCATTGGCGCACTCATAAAGTCGAACACAGAGGACCAAGTCTGATTGGAGCTAGACATGTACTTTGATGAGTTGATGCGCATACCCACCAGCACACACTTGGAGATCGGGGCAGACATTATGCATTAGTATGTTGCTAGTCTGGTTGTTGTCAAGACTATGATGCACATGTTATTAGATGAGTTGGACAGAGGAGCCAAAGAAGTTTACCTGGATGCAACAGAGGCAAGATTTCACATTCAGAAGGATGTCACCACAGAGTATACGGACACCATCTTGGAGTACCAAGCTTGGCATTGGTCGCCATCACCGATCATTGTGAGGATGTCAAAGAGTTGGTCTTCCCACAGTTGTTCAAGTCTTAGTGATGTCTTGCATGGCTTACTCAAGCCTATTTTGTCTCACATGGTTACATGTGTAGATCGTAATGTAACATCTTGTAAAATTGAAAGACCAAGTGTCAATGGTCAAATGTAACAATCATGTAGTAGTTGAAGAGTCATGATGGTAGGTGAAGAGTCACGAAGAGGAATGTCAAGGGTCACCCTACCCTTTGCTATTTATAGAACCTTATAACTCACTATACAAGCTTTTGGGAGCCAAGATTCCTATAGTTGCATCTTAGAGAAATCTTGGAGTGAATTATAATGAGCCTTAGCTCCTCCATAGTGTAGAGCTAATATATCTCTTTGGAGGAGCAAGCGACAGTGAATGTAATGTACCGCTGTCAAGACTAGTGGTTGGTCATTGTTGTATGCCTGATTGGATCTTTCACTTTATTAATATAACAAAGCCAACATGCTTCATGCATATGTTGTTATTGTATTTCATCTATCTTGGTTACTCTAATGATATATGTAGTTATTTCTTACACATGTATGTATGGAAATTTCTATATATGTATGTATGAATCTTATTGAGATGTGTTTTTCCTTTAACAATCACTTTGGACCATTTTCTCGTGTGTTCCCTTTCAAGCCATGTGTTTCAACAAGTTTCCAAGGGGCACACTCATTCCCCTTTCCATGTGTTAGAACCGTTCATGCACCTTCCTTGGCTTGCTGCATTGGTCACACCCTTGCTACCAACAAGGACATCCTAATTATCTCTATGTGCAACTGTGGTCAAGGTGATACCATACGGCCCACTATTGGGACTCCTACACCAATTGGTCTAAGGTTTAGTTGATACTTCTTACTGAGGAGATCCCTTAACATGTTGGCAAGTCTAGCACCATAAACATTTTGGTGCTAGAAAGAGGGCCAGATGACAAGCTCAATCCTCACATCTATTTTGAACCTCTACATACATGTCATGACTAACTACAGAGTTTCTCTTCCTGAGTGTATGTCTTATGGAAACGACTTTGAAATATCGGAAGAGCTATGGGAGAAATTGTCACATAAAACATACAATGGTCGAGGCCAAGTAGCTTTGGTCAGGCACGCGGTTGGAGTTGTAGGCTCCTGTGAAAGATATGAAATCTTTCAAGATTACATGACCTACGCATTATTCGCCTACACACTTCGCAGGCACCCGATGCATTGGTGTGCCATGCTTCCTGAAAAATATATTCATTATCTTTCTCATATGGTCACAAAGATAGACCTTTGTTTCAAACATTTCGACCGTGAAGCACTAAATAAAGAAATGTTGAATTACAAAAAGCACCTGATGAATCCATTGAATAGTTTCACACACACTTTTGTAATCTTTTATACTAATTTCTTGAAGAGGAAATTGACTGGGAATTTCTCGATGGAAGATTTGAGTATATTCTTTACATATCCCAAAATCCGTAATTATTGAAAACATTCGAATTCCACTCATCATACTTTGGTGATAGAGCTACTCAATCACAAGCAAGCACATTTGCTCTTACAAGTGACTTTCTTCCTTCACCTCATCAAAAAACTCCACCATTGCAGAGTGATGTGGGAGAACATGCACACACATCTATTGAATTATCACATCCTCCCACCCCATCTGCTCTTGATATCTGTGCATAGTTGGCTTGCAAGCCTTATGGTTGTCACATGGATTAATTCCCTCAACCTCCGTCCCCGTGTTCCATCAATCCTCTAGATTCTATTGTCTTGTGTTCTTCCGTTCTAGACTCCACACTTGTTGTGAATCAGGATCAAGTTGTTGATGAAGTTGGTGTTGTGTAGCTAACCTGCACTATCATTCATGATGAGTGCGTGTGGGAATATAAAGAAGAACCAGTGGTGAAGGATGAATCCCTTCCACCCGCGCCTCCCCCACTCTATCTTGACATCCCTTATGATTCTTCCACTATTGATTTCCCTTGTGAAAACTCATTTCCAAGTATTTCTACTTACGATCATTCACAAGACTCATCAGCCTTTGAAAATATTTCCAATCTACCATCTACCATTTCTAAAAACACAGAGGGTGAACATCCTGATTCTCATCAACCCCACTGCACGATTCATCAAATCATGAGGATGCCGACAAACATCCCGAATTTTTTGATGGCTATCATGATCTTTGTACTTCTTCATTCAATCACAATGTGGACTCTCTCTTTGTTAATATTTCTAGGCCATTGGTCTTTGATGATCTATGTTATGAAACCAGCTCAAGAAAAGATAGAAAATATAGATCAATGCCTTAGAATTCAGCCTCTTCGAGGGGGCAACCTCCTTTACATTACATAAATGAACAATTCTTGGATGATTCAAATGACAAAACCTCCTTTCTATATATAGGAGTCTAAGGAGTCACAATATAACCCAGCCGACCTAACAATAATAATATAAAGCCACAAAAATAAAAATAGAGGGATACTATGGGGCACAGTAATAACAATATGGGGATAATAGGGGCACAACAATATTAATAAGGGGTACAACTACAATAGTAATGGGATAATTTTTGGGTTGTGTTATATTCTTTCCTTGACTAACCTACGTAGTGAATCGGGGGGTTAGAGGTGGGGTGGAGCGCCCCCTTCGCTGCGTCGATTGCGTAGCAGGGGAGTCATAGGGGGGACGTCAGCCCCCCCTATCCTGGGGGTTTGAGGGGGGTGGGTAGCCCCCCTCTACAGGTTACGGGGCAACGCCTCGGGAAATTTTTTTTTGGACCCTATATTAGGTTGGGGGAACCTACCTATGGTTTTCAATCCATGGTTTTGGACGCGATGGTTTTCGGTCCATGGTATTGGATGCTTCGGCATGTATAAATATGTATTGTAACATTGAAAGGAACATCATGAAAAAATCAAGCTGGTAGTCCCGGTTTTGGGATCCAGTGGGAAATCTCTAGGTATATGTGTTTTATGTGTTATGCTCTCACATTTTTATTTTTCCTGTGATTTAGAATTCGTATGTAGGTAATTTTTGTACGGGATTAAAACCTACATTTGGTATCAGAGTTGTTTTGGCTTCAAGGGGATTCCTTTGTTGCTGAGGGGTTTCGCTCGGGCCTGTGGTAGACCCTGTTAAATGGGAGATCTGCGAGATCGATTCTGGTGGTGAAAGAAGATGGCGAGCAGCGGAAAGATAGAGATTGAGAAGTTCAATGGTCAGAGTTTTGAGCTGTGGAAACTCAAGATGGAGGATTTGTTGGTGGATAAAGATCAGTGGATCATGGTAGATCCGGATACTAAACCAACGGGAGTGACTGATGAAGAATGGAAGAAGTTGGATCGTAAGGCAAAGAGCATAATACGATTTTGTGTCTCAGATTCAGTATTGCTGAATGTATTAGGGGAAGCTACGGCGAAGGCTTTCTGGGACAAGTTAGGGACTTTGTACCAATCTAAGTCTCTGGTGAATAAATTGTTCCTACGAAAAAAGCTGTATAACCTAAGGATGAAAGATGGAGACTTGGTGACAGAGAATTTGAATGCGTTTAATACTATGGTAAGTCAGTTATCAACTGTTGATATTAAAATTTCAGATGAAGATAAGTGCATCAGTTTGTTGTGTTCTCTACTAGATTCGTGGGATAGTCTAGTTATTGCAATAGGTAGCAATGCAACTGCTTTGCAGTTTGATGAATTATTCTCAGCCTTGCTGACGGAGGAGATGAGACAGAAAAATATGGACAATGAGAATGGTGATGCCTTGTTTGTACGAGGACGGTCCCAGAACATAGAAAAAAATAATTCATCGAGTGGGAGATCTAAATCTCCAGGAAAGCCTATAAGGGTGGTGTGCTGGAAATGCGGAAAGGAAGGGCACTTCAGAAGGGAGTGTAAATCTAAAGCTCCTGATAAAGGAAATGGATCTGATGATGCTCCTTCTGCAGAGGCGAAAGCCACCTCAGATGAAGGTGGGGATGTGTGCTTGGCTTCTTCAAGTACACATGTAGATCATGAGGCATGGTTGATTGACTCAGGTGCATCCTTTCACTTCACTCCCCATAGAGAGTGGTTCTGCGAGTATGAGATATACAATGGTGGTCATGTCTCCTTAGGAGATGATAGGAAGGCTAGAATCATTGGTCGTGGAAAAGTAAAGTTGAAGTTGCAAGGTGGAAGGGTTAGAACCCTTCCAGGTGTTCTGCATATTCCTGCATTGGCCAGAAATCTGATTTCTGTAAGCAAGTTGGATGATGCAGGTTTAAAGACAATGTTCGAGAAGGATACCTACAAGATGGTTTGAGGATAACTGGTATTAATGCAGGGAGTTTGCATTGGAACTCTGTACAAGCTGCAAGGTAGAACTGTTATTGATGGGTGCAATAGTTCTATGTTTCCTGAAAATGGAGCAAAAAATCTAGTGGTCTCTGGAGAGAGGACCATGCTATGGCATCAAAGGCTTGGACATATTGGAGAGAAGGGCTTTCGAATACTTCATGGTAAAGGTATGGTAGAAGGTATGAGTAATAGCTCTCTGGATTTTAATTTCTGTGAAAACTGTGTATATGGGAAGCAAAATCGGGTGAGTTTCCCCTCTGGTGGTAAGAGGACGAAACAGATATTAGAACTTGCGCACAGTGATGTGTTTGGACCTGTGAAGGTTCCATCACTGGGTAAGTCTGTGTACTATGGATCATTTATAGATGACTTCTCAAGGAATACATGGATATATTTCCTTAAGGAGAAATCTAAAGTCTTTGATAGGTTTAAAGAATTTAAGCCTCTGGTGGAAAATTAGACAGAGAAGAAGATAAAGGTGCTTAGGACAGATAATGGTGGAGAATTCTGCAGCAAGGAATTTAAATAATTCTATAAGAAGTGTGGTATAGCATGGCAGAAGACTACTCCATATACACTTCAGCAAAATGGAGTCGCAAAAATAATGAAAAAACCATTGATGGAAAGGGCAAGAAGCATGCTCAGTGGTGTCAGCTTAGGACAGGAATTCTGGGCAGAGGTAGTGGATACTGCATGTTACCTAGTCAACATGTCACCTTCATCAACGTTGGATGATAAGACTCCACAAGAAGTATGGACTCATAAGAAACCCTCTCTTTCACATCTAAGGGTATTTGGATGTGATGCATATGTACATGTTCCAAAGGAGAAACGAACCAAGTTGGATAGTAAATCT